>CABHPH010130461.1:0-15891 GCA_902168325.1 Peromyscus nudipes
TAAATTTCCCAATACTAAACGGAGTTGAATCACGTGCTGTATCTTGTCCAAGGACCAACAGTTCTATTTGGGTAATGAGAGCCACTATTGGGCTCCCATTGAGATATACATTGTGAATGCACCTGCATCTGTTCCCAGAAACTACAGTGCATTGGATGTAAGACAAACTACTATTCTTCTCAGTTTGTGAAGCAGAGTTGAACTGGATATGCCCCATTTGTGGGGAGGGACAGTTCTTTTGTTCTGAGCTAGGTCACTCTCCTGGCCCTATAGGAAACACAGTAGACAAGAAGAGTGCTCCTTTCTCAACAGCGGATTGTGTTTCTTGTAAGGCAACTCAGGGTTAATTTCCCAGTCCTAAAGGGAGTTGAATCACGTCCTGTAGCTTGACCTAGGAGCAACAGTTCTATTCGGGTAAAGAGAGCCTCTTTTGGGCTCCCATTGAGATACACAGTGTGAAAAGCACCTACGTCTGTTCCCTGCAACTACAGAGCATTGGATGTAAGACAACCTACGGTTCTTCTCAGTTTTTAAAGCAGAGTTGAACTAGATATGGACCGAGTGTGGATTAGGCACAATTCTTTTGTGCTGATCAAGGTGACTCTTCTGGCCCTATAGGAAACACAGCAGACAAGAAGTGTGCTCCTTTCTCAAAAGCAGACTGTGTTTCTTGTAAGGGAACTCAGTGTTAATTTCCCAGTCCTAAACAGAGTTGAATCACATGCTGTATCTTGTCCTAGGAGCAACAGTTTTTTTCGGGTAAGGAGAATCAATATTGGGCTCCAATTAAGATACACAGTCTTAATCACACCCGCGTCTGTTCCCATCAACTACTGTGCTTTGAATGCAAGACAAGCTACGGTTCTTCTCAGTTTCTGAAGCAGAGTTGAAGTAGATATGGACCGAGTGTGGAGCAGGCACATTTCTTGTGTTCTGATGAAGATTACTCTCTGGCCTGTTGGAAACACAGTAGACTAGAAGAGTACTCCTTTCTCAAACAGGAGTGTGTTTCTTGTAAGGCAACTCAGTGTTAATTTTCCAGTCCTAAATGGAGTTGAATCACTTGCTGTATTTGTTGTAGGAGCAACAGTTCTTTTTGGGTAAGGAGAGACCCTATTGTGCTCACAATGAGATACACAGTGCGAAAAGCAACCGTGTCTGTTCAGAACACCTACAGTGCATTGGATGTAAGACAAGCTACGGTTCTCATCAGTTTCTGAAGCAGAGTTGAACTAGATATGGACCGAGTGTGGAGCAGGCACAATTCTTTTGTTCTGAGCAAGGTCACTCTTCTGGCCCTATAAGAAACACAGTAGACCAAGAGTGCTCCTTTCTCAAAAGCAGAGTGTGTTTCTTTTTTTTTTTTTTTTTTTGGTTTTTTCGAGACAGGGTTTCTCTGTGTAGCTTTGCGCCTTTTCCTGGAACTCACTTGGTGGCCCAGGCTGGCCTCGAACTCACAGAGATCCGCCTGGCTCTGCCTCCCGAGTGCTGGGATTAAAGGCGTGCGCCACCACCGCCCGGCTCAGAGTGTGTTTCTTGTAAGGCAACTCAGTGTTAATTTCCCAATACTAAACAGAGTTGAATCACGTGCTGTATCTTGTTCTAGTAGAAACAGTTCTTTTCGTGTAAGGAGAACCACTGTTGCCCTCCCATTCAGAAACACAGTACGAAAAGCACCCGCGACTATTCCCAGCATCTACAGTGCATTGGATAAGACAAAGTACGATTGTTTTCAGTTTCTGAAGCAGTCTTGAACTGGATATGGACCAAGTGTGGGGCAGGCACAATTCTTTTGTTCTGAGCAAAGTCACTCTTCTGACACTATAGGAAACACAGTAGACTAGAAGGGTGCTCCTTTCTCAAAAGCAGAGTGTGTTTCTTTTAAGGCAACACAGTGTTAATTTCCCAGTCCTAAACGGAGTTGAATCACGTGCTGTATCTTGTCCTAGGAGCAACAGTTCATTTGGTAAGGAGAGTCACTTTTGGCGTCCCTTTGAGATACACAGTGGAAATCTCACCCGCATCTGTTCCCAGCTATACAGTGCATTGTATGTAAGACAAGCGATGCTTCTTCTCAGAGTCTGATGCAGAGTTGAACTATATATGACCTGAGTGCAGAGAAAGCACAGTCCTTTCGTTCTGGGCAAGGTCACTCTTCTGACACTGTAGGAAACACAGTAGACTAGAAGAGTGCTCCTTTCTCAAAACCAAGTGTGTTTTTTCTAAGGCAACTCAGTGTTAATTTCCTAGTCCTAAACAGAGTTGAATCACATGCTGTAGGTTGTCCTAGTAGCGACAGTTCTTTTCTGTAAGTAGAGTCACTATTGGGCTCCCATTGAGATACACAGTGCGAATCGCACCCGCGTCTTTTTCCAGCCACTGCAGGCAGTGGATATAAGACAAGCTACGGTTTTTTCAGTTTCTGAATCAAGGTAGAACTGGATATACCCTGAGGTTGTGGGAAGCACAGTTCTTTTGTTCTGAGCAAGGTCACTCTTCTGGCCCTATAGGAAACACAGTAGACTAGATTGGTGCTCCTTTCTCAGAAGCAGAGTGTGTTTCTTGCAAGGCAACTCAGTGTTAATTTCCCAGTCCTAAATGGAGTAAAATCACGTCCAGTATCTTGCCCTAGGAGAAACAGTTCTTTTCGGGTAAGGGGAGTTACTCTTGGGCCCCGATTGAGATACACAGTGCTAAAAGCACCAGCATCTGTTCCCAGTAAGTACAGTGCATTCGATTTAATACAAGCTACGGTCCTTCTCAGTTTCTGAAGCACAGTTGAACTAGATATGGACCAAGTGAGGAGCATGCACACTTTTTTTGTTTTGAGCAAGGTCACTCTTCTGGCCCAGTAGCAAACACAGTAGACTAGAAGAGTGCTCCTCTCTCAAAAGCAGACTGTGTTTTTTGTAATGCCACTCAGTGTTAATTTCCCAGTCCTAAACAGAGTTGAATCACGTGCTGTATCTTGTCCTAGGACTAACAGTTCTTTTCGGGTAAAGAGAGCCAATATTGCGCTTCCATTGAGATACACATTGTGAAAGCACCCGCATTTGTTCCAAGAAACTACAGTGCGTTGGATGTAAGTCAAGCTACTATTCTTCTCTGTGTGTGAAGCAGAGTTGAACTGGATATGCCCCGTTTGTGGAGCAGGCACAGTTCTTTTGTTCTCAGCAAGGTCACTCTTCTTGCCCTATAGAAAACACAGTGGACTAGAATAGTGCTCCTTTCTCAAACGCAGAGTGTGTTTCTCTAAGGCAACTCAGGGTTAATTTCCCAGTCCTAAACTGAGTTGAATCACTTGCTGTATCTTGTCCTTGGAGCAACAGTTCTTTTCAGGTAAGAAGAGTCACTATTGGGCTCCCATTAAGATACACAGTCTGAATCGCACCTGTGTCTGTTCCCATCAACTACAGTGCATTGAATATAGGACAAGCTACGGTTATTCTCAGTTTCTGAAGCACAGCTGAAGTAGATATTTCCTGAGTGTCGAACAGGCACATTTCTTTGTTCTGATCATGGTCACTCTTCTGGCCCTATAGGAAACACAGCAGACAAGAAGAGTGCTTCTTTCTCAAGAGCAGAGTGTGTTTCTTGTAAGGAAACTCAGTATTAATTTCCCAGTCCTAAACGGAGTTGAGTCACTTGCTGTATTTTGTCCGAGGAGCATCAGTTCTTTTTGTGTAAGGAGAGTCACTATTGGGCTCTCATTGAGATACCCTGCAAAAAGAATCCGCGTCTGTTTAGCCACTACCGTTCATTGGATGTAAGACAAGCTACGGTTCCTCTCAGTTTCTGAAGCAGAGTTGAAGTAGATATGGACCGAGTGTGGAGCAGGCTCACTTCCTTTGTTCTGTTCATAGTCACCTTCTGGCCCTATGGGAAACACAGTAGACTAGAAGAGTGCTCCTGTCTCAATTGCAGAGTGTGTGTCGTGTAAGGCAACTCAGTGTTAATTTCCCAGTCATAAACGGAGTTGAATCACCTGCTGTATCTTGTGCTTAGAGCAAAAGTTGTTTACAGGTCAGGAGAGCCATTATTGGGCTCCCAAAGATATACACAGTACGAAAAGCACACACATCTGTTCCCTGAAAACAATGCATAGTATGTAAGTCAAACTATTGTTCTTCTCATTTTCTGAATCAGAGTTGTAGATATGGACCGAGTGTGGAGCAGGCACAGTTCTTTTGTTCTGAGCAGTTTCACTCTTCTGGCCCTATAGGAAACACAATAGTAGAGAATTGTGCTCCTTTCTCAAAAAGAGCAGAGTGTGTTTCTTGTAAGGCAACTCAGTGTTAATTTTCCAGTCCTAAACGGAGTCGAATCACGTGCTGTAACTTGTCCTAGGAGCAACAGTTTTTTTTGGGTTAGGAGAGCTATTATTGCGCTCTCATTGAGATATACAGTGCAAAAATACCCACGTCTTTTTCCAGCCACTATGGTGCGTTGGATGTAAGACAAGCTACCGTTCTTCTCAGTTTCTGAAGCAGAGTTGAACTAGATATGTACAGAGTGTGGAGCAGGCACAGTTCTTTTGTTCTGAGAAAGGTCACTCTTCTGGCAAAATAGGAAACACAGTAGACTAGAAGAGTCCTCCTTTCTCAAAAGCAGAGTGTGTTTCTTGTAAATCAACTCAGTGTTAATTTCTCAGTCCTAAACTGAGTTGAATCACGTACTGTATATTGGGCTCGGAGGAATACTTCTTTCGGGTCAGGAGAGCCAATACTGGGCTCTCATTGAGATACACACTGCAAAAAGCACACGCATCTGTTCCCAGAAACTACAGTGCATTGGATGTTAGACAAGCTACGATTCTTCTCAGTTTGTTAAGAATAGTTGAACTAGATATGGACTGAGTGTGGAGCAGGCACAGTTCTTTTGTTCTGATCAAGGTCAGTCTTCTGGCCCTATAGGAAACAAAGAAGAATAGAAGTGTGCTCCTTTCTCGAAAGATGAGTGTGTTTCTTGTAAGGCCACTCAGTGTTAATTTCCCAGTGCTACTAGGAGTTGAATCACATGCTGTATCTTCTCCAAGGAGCAACAGTTCTTTTCGGGTAAGGAGAGTCACTATTGGGCTCACATTGAGATATACGGTGCGAAAAGCCCCCGCGTCTGTTCAGAGCAACTACAGTGCATTGAATGTAGGACAAGCTACGGTTCTTCTCGGTTTCTGAAGCAGAGTTGAACTAGATATGGACCGAGTGTGGAGCAGGCACACTTGTTTTGTTCTGAGCAAGGTCACTCTTTTGGCCCTTAAGAAACACAGTACAATAGAAGAGTTTTCCATTCTCAAAAGAGGGTAGGTTTCTTGTAAAGCAAGTCAGTGTTAATTTCCCAGTATTAAACAGAGTTGAATCACTTGCTGTATCTTGTCCTAAGAGCAACAGTTCTTTTCGGGTAAGTACAGTCTCTATTGGGCTCCCATTGAGATACACAGTCTGAATCCAACCCTGGTCTGTTCCCTGGAACTACAGTGCATTGAATGGAAGACAAGCTACGGTTCTTCTCAGTTTCTGAAGCAGAGTTGAACTAGATATGGACCGAGTGTGGAGCAGGCACAGTTCCTTTGTTCTGATCAAGGTCACTCTTCTGGCCCTATAGGAAACACAGTAGACTAGGAGAGCCCTCCTTTCTCAAAAGCAGAGTGTGTTTCTTCTAAGGCAACTCAGGCTTATTTTCCCAGTCCTAAAGGGAGTTGAGTCATGTGGTGTATCTTGTCTTACCAGCAGCACTTATTTTCAGGTAAGGAAAGACACTATTCGGCTCCCATTGAGATATATGGTGCAAATAGCACCCGTGTTTGTTCTCAGCAATTACAGTGCATAGGATGTAAGACATGCTATGGTTCCTCTCAGTTTTTTTCAGCAGAGTTGAACTAGGTATGAAATGAGTGTGTAGGAAGTACAGATTTTTGTTTGAGCATGGACATTCTTCTGGCTTATAGGAAACACAGAGGAGTAGAAGAGTGCTCCTTTCTCAAATGCTGAGTGTGTTTCTTGTAAGGTAACTCAGTGTTAATTTCTCAGTCATATATGGAGTTCAATCCCGTGCTGTATCTTGTCCTGAGAGCAATAGTTCTTTTCGGGTAGGGAAAGTCACTATTGGGCTACAATTGAGATACACAGTGCAAATATCACTCGTGCCTGTTCCCAGGAACTACAGTACATTGGATGTAAGACAAGCTATGGTTCTTCTCAGTTTCTTTAGCAGAGTTGAACTACATATGGACCGAGTGTGTAGGATGCACAATTTTTTTGTTCTGAGCAAGGTCAGTGTTCTGGCTCTATAGGAAACACAGTATAGTAGAAGAGTGCTCCTTTCTCAAAAGGAGAGTTTGCTCTTTTAAGGCAATTCAGTGTTAATTTCCCAGTCCTAAACGGAGTTGAATCACGTGCTGTATCTAGTCCTACGAGCAACAGTTCCTTTTGACTAAGGAGAGTCACTATTGGGCTCCCATTGATGTGCATAGTATAAAGGGCACTTGTGTCTCTTCCAAGCAAGTACAGTGCACTGGGTGGAAGAGAAGCTATACACTCTTCTGGATGTAAAGGAAATAGAGGAGAGTAGAAGAGTGTGGTTTTCTCAAAAGCAGAGTGTTTTCATCTTTAGGCAAATCAGTGTTAAATTCAACTTCATAAATGGAGGTGAATCATATGCAGTCTCTTATTGTAGGAGCAACAGTTTTTTTTGCATGTGAAAAGTCACTGATGGACTCCCATTTAGATACAAAGTACAAAATGCACACAAGTCTTTTCCCAGCAAGTACAGTGCATTGGATGGAAGAGAACCTACTGTTTTGCTCACTTTCCTAAGTAGAGTTGATTTAGATATGGCCTGTGTGCATAGGAAGCACAGTTCTTTTGTTCTTAGCCATCTCACTCTTCTGGCTGTAGAGGAAACACCATAGAGTAAACGAGTTTTTTTTTTCTAAAAAGCAGAGTGTTTTTCTCTTTAGGCAACCCAGTATTGAATTCACCTTCATAAACGGAGTTGAATCTCATGCAGTCTCTTGTCCTACGAGCCACAGTTATTTTTTTGAGTACAGAAAGACACTAATAGGCTCCCATTGAGATATACAGTGCAAATGGCACTCGCGTCTGTTCCCAGCAAGTACAGTGCATTTAATGGAAGAGAAGCTACTATTTTGCTCAGTTTCTTGAGCAGAGTTGAACTCGATATGGCCCGTGTGTATTTTAAGCACAGTTCCTTTGTTCTGAAACCACCTCACTGTTCAGGTTATATAGGAAATACAGGGGAGTAAAAGAGTGCTATTTTTTCAAAAGCAGAGTTTTCTTCTCTATAGGCAACCCAGTGTTGAATTCACCTTCCTAAATGGAGTTGAATCACATGCAGTCTCTTATCCTACTAGCAACAGTTCTTTTCGGGTGAGGAAAGTCACTATTTGGCTCCCCTTGAGGTCCACAGTGCAAATGGCACTCGGGTCTGTTACCAGCAATGACAGTGAATTGGATGGAAGAGAAGCTACTGTTTTGCTCAGTTTCGAAAGCAGAGTTGAACTACATATGTCCCGTGTGTGCAGGAATCACAGTTCTTTTGTTCTGAGCCAGCTCACTGTTCTGGCTGTATAGGAAACACAATAGAATAGAAGAGTGTGGTTTTCTCAAAGCCAGAGTATGTTTCTCTTTAGGCAACACAGTGTTCAATTCACCTTCTTAAACGGAGTTGAATCACATGCTGTCTCTTATCCTGCGAGCAACAGTTATTTTCGGGTAAGGAAAGTCACTATTGGGCTCCCTCTTAGATACACAGTGCAAATGGCACTCCTGTCTGTTACCAGCAAGTACATTGAATGAAATTAAAAATAAACTACGGTTTTTTTCAGTTTCCTAGGATGTGTTAAACTCCATATGACCCGTGATAGGAAGCAGAGTTCTTTTGTTCTGTTCCAGGTTACTGTTCTGGCTGTATAGGAAATACCATAGAGTAGAATAGAGCGCTTTTCTCAAAAGCAGAGTGTTTTTCTCTTTAGGCAACAAAGTGTTGAATTCTCCTTCATACACAGAGTTGAATCACATGCAGTCTCTTATTTTACGCGCAACAGTTCTTTAGGGCAAGGAAAGTCTCTATTGGGCTCCCATGTAGATATACAGTGCAAATGGCACTCGTGTCTGTTCAGAGCAAGTACAGTGCATTGGATGGAAGAGAAGCTACTGTTTTTCTCAGTTTCCTCAGAAGAGTTGAAGTAGATATGGCCCGTGTGTGTTGGAAGCTCCGTTCGTTTGTTCTGAGCCAGCTCACTGTTCTGGCTCTATAGAAAACACCACAGAGTGGAAGAGTTCGGTTTTCTGAAAAGTAGAGTGTTTTTCTCTTTAGGCAACCCAGTGTTGAAATCACCTTCATAAATGTAGTTGAATCACATGCAGTCTCTTATGCTACAATCAACAGTTCTTTTCAGGTAAGGAAAGTCACTATTGGGCTCCTTTTCAGATATGCAGTACAAATGTAACTGGCGTCTATTCCCAGCAAGTCCAGTGCATGGGATGGAAGAGAATCTATTGTTTTCTTCAGTTTCCTATACAGATTTGAACTGGATATGGCCTGTGTGTGTATGAAGCACAGTTCTTTGGTTCTGAGCCAGTTCACTGTTCAAGCTGTATAGGAAATACAGGAGAGTTGAATCGTGTGGTTTGCTCAAAAGCAGAGTGTTTTTCTGGTCAGGCAACCCAGTGATGAATTCACCTTCTTAAATGGAATTGAAACACATCCAGTCTCTTATCCTTAGAGAAACAGTTCTTTTCGGGTAGGAAAATCACTATTGGGCTTCCATTGAGATACATAGTGCAAATGGCACTCCCATCCATTCTCAGCAAGTACAGTGCATGGAATTTAAAAGAAGCTACTGCTTTCCTCTGTTTCCTAAGCTTAGTTGAACTAGATATGGCTCGTGTGTGTAGGAAGCTCAGTTCTTTTTTGCTGAGCCAGCTGACTTGTCTTGCTGATAGGAAACAACATTTAGTAGAAGAGTGCAGTTTTTCCAAAAGAAGAGTGTTTTCCTCATTTGGCAACCCAGTGTTGAATTCACATTCATACAGGGAGTGGAATAACATGAAATATCTTATCCTATGACCAACCATTCATTTCGGGTAAGGAAAGTCACTAATGAGCTCCCATTGAGATACCCAGTGGAAATGGCACCCAGCAAGTTCAGTGAATTGCATGAAAGAGAAGATAATTTTTTTCCCAGCATCCTAAGCAGTGTTGAAGTGGTTATGTCCTGTGTGTGTAAGCATAGTTCTTTGGTTGTGAACCAGTTCACTTTACAGGGTGTTTGGGAAAAATCATAGAGTAGAAGAGTGTGGTTTTCTCCAAAGCAACGGGTTTTTCTCTACAGGCGACCCAGTGTTGATTTCACCTTTGTAAATGGAGTTGAATCACATGCAGTCTCTTAACCTACAAGCAATAATTCTTTTCAGGAAAGTGAATCACTAGAAGGCACCAATTGATACACACAGTGCAAATGGCACACGTGTATGTTCCCAGGAAATACACTACATAGGATGGAAGAGAAACTATTGTTTTCCTCAGTTTCTTAAGCAGAGTTGAACTAGATGTGGCTCATGTGTATGAGGCATAGTTCTTTTGTTCTTATCTAGCTCACTGTTCTGGTTGAATAGGTTAGTCAACAAAATAGAAGAGTGCGGTTTTCTCAAAACCAGAGTGTATTTCTCTTTAGGCAACCCAGTGTTGAATTCCCCTTCCTAAATGTAGTTGAATCACATGCAGTCTCTTATCCTATGAGCAACAGATCTTTTCGGGTAAGGAAAGTCACTATTGGGCTCTCATTGTGATACACAGTGCAAATGGCACTCGTGTCTTTTCCTAGCAAGTTCAGTTCATTGGGTGGAAGAAAAGCTACTGTTTTGCTCAGTTTCCTAAGCAGAGTTGAACTAGGTATGGCCCGTGTGGTTAGGAAGCACAGTTTTTTTGTTCTGAGCCAGCTCACTGTTCTGGCTCTATAGGAAACTCCATATAGTAGAAGAGTGTGCTTTAATCAAAAGCAGAGTGTTTCTCTCTTTAGACAACCCAGTGTTGAATTCCCCTTCCTAAACAGAGTTCAATCACATGCAGTCTCTTATCCTATGAGCAACAGTTCTATTCAGGTAAGGAAAATCACTATTGGGCTCCCATTGAGATACATAGTGCAAATGGCACTCGCGTCTGTGCCCTGCAAGTACAGTGCATTGGATGGAAGAGAAGCTACTGTTTGGCTCAGTTACCTAAGCAGAGTTGAACTAGGTATGGCCGTGTGGTTAAGAAGCACAGTTTTTTTGTTATGAGCCAGCTCACTCTACTGGCTGTATAGGAAACTCCATATAGTAGAAGAGTGTGCTTTTCTCAAAAACAGAGTGTTTTTCTCTTTAAGCAACCCAGTGTTGAATTCCCCTTCCTAAATGGAGTTGAATCACATGCAGTCTCTTATCCTACGAGCAACAGTTCTTTTTGGGTAGGGTGAGTCACTATTGTGACCCATCCAGCAGGTCCAGTTATTCGTGGGTCTCAGGCCGGGAAACACCTGAAAGACAATGGGGGCGAGAAAGGAAGGGAGCCAAGCAAATATAATAAATGACAGAGTCAGTCTGAGTCGCATCAAGGCTCAGTTTATTTGACCAGAGACTGAGGTTTATATCCAAAGTTTCAGGCAGGGAGGGGTAGCAGAGAAAGGAGAGTGGAAACTTTCCAGAAGAAGTCAGAGTGGTCGGGGCGAGGTCTCTTTGGCCCCAGGCTCCTGTGGCTGGCTGATTAGCATCTGTTTGCAGGAAGAATGGGAACTCCTGAGGGAAGGTTAGGGTGAGGTTGCTTTGGTCCTAGGCCCCTGTTGTTACTGAATGAGGCCTTATCTAATCATGTTTATGGTTAGGCCAAAGTCGTCTTGCTTTGCAAGACTCCAAGCAGGACATTCCAAACATACCTGGGTCAAACAGTCTAGGTCAGTCTCCAACAAATTCCCCCTCTTTTTTTAAAAAATAGACCACGTTTGTGCGGTCGGGATGGCTTCTGATCTGGAGGATCATAGAGGCCCCGTCCTTCTACACTATGAAAAGAGAGGTCTGGGAGGCAATGTCTCCCCAGATTCAAACATTACAGGCATCCCCGTGATGCGGGAATCAATGGACCATACAGTTTTTTGAGGGAATGGAGATTGCTGAGCATTGAGCTGTTACTGCACAACCATTATGCAACGGGGCATGTGATCCAGACTCTTGGGTTATTAGGGCACCCATGTCCCCAGCCTGTGCAGTCACAGCTGCACTCCAGCCATGCCTGGAGCTTTTCCCTCACACAGGGGCAGCCTCGCCCGAGTCGAGGGGTCTGTGTGGGGCATCTCCATCATGGTCCTAATAGGACCAGGGGTGTTAGGACCTGAGGACACTGAACCTAAGTCTTTGAGTGGGCTCCTGGCCGCTCTCCTCTGTATCTAGTCTATGATAATGAATCAAAAGATGCTGTGGTAAGGCCGAATCAATCTGAATTTTGATAAATCGAGTCAACCACTGCAAAGCCCAGGGGCCAAAGGTAATGAGAAGGAGAAAAACAATTAAGGGACCCAGAATGGTAGGCAGTAAGGTGGAGAGCCAAGGGGACCCTTGTAGCCAATCTCCAGTCATTTCGATGGCGTGGGTGCATGGGTTGATTCTCCAAGGCCAGCAACGAACAGGTCCCACCATTGAGAGGTCTGTGGCTCCCTTCATTTTCCAAGCTGCAGGCATTTCTGTAAGGGAAAAAATTTTTGTCTCAGGACTGTGTCCTGGACGTAACAGTTATTATTTCCTTAGTCTAGGGAGGCAGCTTGTGTAGAGTAGGGCTTAATCAATCTTTCTGGTAGTCAAGGAGCTCCATTCTCCTTGGAATCATAGATACATGCAGACCCTTTTCCTCAGATTAGCACTGGGTCTGGGCCGTTCCATTTACTAGTGATGGGATCTCTCCATAAAACTTGGGCATAGCCTTGGCGAGTTTCCGGATGCCAGTGCCGTTCAGCTGCAGATTTTCCCAAGCCATCTAAAGTTAAGAAATTTGACACAAAGAGGGCATGTGCAGGCAACATTTTTTGGTTCCCTTTGATAGGGAACAAGGTTTCCTGTTAGCTGAATTTACTAATAGTATTCTTTAAGGTTTGGTGAGCCCGTTCCACAATACCTTGTCCCTGTGGGTTATAGGGTATTCCAATGACATGCTTTATCCCCAATTGTAAGCAGAAATGCTTAAACTTATTGCTAGTGTACCCTGGGCCATTATCAGTTTTTATGCATTTTGGCTGTCCCAGCACAGTGAAAGCATGCACCATGATTGATGACATCCTTAGTGGCCTCCCCACTATGAGCAGAGGCACTAATAA
Source organism: Peromyscus nudipes (assembly GCA_902168325.1). Lineage (NCBI taxonomy): Eukaryota > Metazoa > Chordata > Mammalia > Rodentia > Cricetidae > Peromyscus > Peromyscus nudipes. Next base: position 12,359 of record CABHPH010130461.1, read on the forward strand.
ACCCGCTGAAGGTATCAATGGTGACATGTACATATTTTAATTTTCCAAAGGAAGCGACATGGGTGACATCCATCTGCCAAATCTGTCCTGGAACAAGCCCCCTAGGATTTAACCCATAATGTGGCTTGGGCAAAAATACCAGGCAATTTTTGCAGCTTTTGACAATTTCTCTAGCCTGTTCCCTAGTGAGTGAGTATCTTTGTCTCAAGGTCTGGGCATTAAGGTGGTGTAATCGGTGGACTTCGTGGGCAGCTGCGATCTGGTCTTGTTCTATAAGCAAAACTAGGGGTGAATGCGTAACAGCATCTGCAAGTTCATTTCCTAGTGCCAGGGGTCCGGGCAGGCCAGTATGGGCATGAATATGTCCAATAAAAAGGGCTTTGGGGATGGAGAAAGGTAGATGGCGGCTGCTGCCGGTGGGCCGTGAGTGAGAGCAAAATTGGATGATGAACTGATGTGGAAATAAGAGGAACAGGCCCACAAAGAAAGACGTCAAAACAGGTATACAGGAAAAGAGAAAGATAAAAATTCAGAGACAAAAGATAGATGGATTAATTTAAGTTAAGAAAAGCTGGCTAGAGCATCAAAGTTTCTCTGCCTTCCCCGGGAATGTGCGGTTTGGATCAATCCTTCCCGTGTGGTCTTCCCAGGCCTGCGGGTGAGCAGATCGCCGGGAGCTCGGGTGAGAGGCGCGGTACAAGAGGCGTGGTCGTAATGAGCACAGGGAAGGAGCAGCGGCCAGGACTCCCCGGGTGACCCTTTGGGGCACGACAGAGCTGGGTGAATGCAAGAAGAGGAGCTACAAGGTTCAGGTCAGAGATGCCCGAACCCGCACAGTGGATGTTAAACACCTTGCTGATTGCTTCTCAATTGGCAACCAGTGGAGAGCGCAGCGTGGGGCAGGTGCGCCCTGCAGGACCTGGGCTCCGCGGCAGGGATCAGTCCAGCTGTGGCTACAGAGGCAATGAGGGAGGACACTGCAGTGCTCGCTAGAACCTGAAGGATCGAGGAGCCAGAGAAGGAGGAGGACATCAGGGCCCAGCCACCCAGCTATACAGCAAGCCATGAAGTAAGAGTTGTCTTTGGATTCTGTATTTCAAGAAGCTCTCAAAAGAACTTATCAAGATCACCCAACCACCGAACCAGATCACCAGAATCGTAAGTATACACCTCACTGACTGAGAACAGGGGTGGTCAGCTTGCCCAGAGAACCAGATTTTTAGTTTCTCATTTCCTGGTGCTTGAAGTTTCTCATTTCTGAGGCTTGGAGGTGTAAGCCTGAAGGGTTAGGGTCTTACACCATCTGCACTGAGCAGAGAAAGAGATGAGTAGATGCCAACGGAAAAATACAGGCAACAACATAAAGACCTATATGACAACACCAGAACCTACCGACCCTACAAATGCAAGTCCTGAACATACCAAGGCTGAAGAAACAGAAGAAATCAATCCTAAAAATGACTTTAAGAAGATGATAGAGTCCCTTAAAGAAGAAATAAAAAATACCCTTAAAGAGGAAATAAAAACTTTCTTCAAAGAGGAAACGAAAATTTTCATTAAAGAGGAAATAAAAATTCCCTTAAAGAGGAAATCAAAAACTCCATTAAAGAAGGAATAAAAAGTTCCCTTAAAGAGGAAATGAAAAACTCCATTAAAGAGGGAATAAAAAAATTCCCTTAAAGAGGAAATGAAAAACTCTATTAAAGAGGAAATAAAAAATTCTCTTAAAGAGGAAATGAAAAACTCCATTAAAGAGGAAATGAAAAACTTCCTTAAAGAGGAAATAAAAAATTCCCTTAGGGAAATGGAAGAAAAAACAAACAAAAAATTGGAAGAAAGCAAAGAAAGTCAAGAAAAAATAATTAAACAGATGAAAGAAACATTCCAAGATCTGAAAAAAGAAACTGAGACAACAAAGAAAACACAAGCTGAGGGAATGCTGGGAATAGAAATCCTGACTTAACGAACAGGAACTACAGAAACAAGCATAACCAACTGAATACAAGAGATGGAACAGAGAATCTCTGACACTGAAGACACAATAGAGAAAATAGATTCGTCAGTCAAAGAAAACACTAAAGATAAAAAAGTCGTAACACAAAACGTCTAAAAAATCTGGGACACCATGAAAAGACCAAACCTAAGAATAATAGGGATAGAAGAAGGAGAAGAATACCAACTCAAAGGCACAGAAAATATATTCAACAAAATCATAGAAGAAAACTTTCCTAACCTAAAGAAAGAAATACCTATGAAGATACAAGAAGCTTACAGAACACCAAATAGGCTGGACCCAAAAAGAAAGTCCTCTCACCACATGATAATCAAAACATTAAACATACAGAAAAAAGAAAAAATATTAAGAGCTGCAAAGGAGAAAGACCAAGTAACATATAAAGGCAAACCCATCAGAATAACACCAGACTTCTCAATAGAGACTATGAAAGCTAGAAGGTCCTGGACAAATGTTATGCAGACACTAAGAGACCACGGATGCCAACCTAGACTATTATACCCAGCAAAACTCTCAATCACCATAGGCGGAGTAAACAAAATATTCCATGATAAAACCAGATTTAATCAATACCTATCCACAAACCCAGCCTTACAGAAAGCACTAGAAGGAAAAATCCAACCTAAAGAAGCTAAACACACCCATGAAAACTCAGTCAATAGATAAACCCACACCAACATCTGAAGAAATAGAAGGGACAAATTCCTCCCCAGAAAATGCATGACCTGTGAAAGCTGCTAAGAGTTTAAGGCAGATTCAGAGAGAAAGAAAGCCCCTACTTCCAAAGGCAACTAGTAGAGGAGCAGAGCAGCCTGGGATGTCTGGGGCTCTGCATCTGGGGGTAAGGGACCGTGCAGGGTGAGAATAAAATCAGTGGGTGAGTGGTTTCTCTAAAGGAGCTGTGGAAGGGCTGTTGTGGGTGCTGACTATTAGCTCTAAACTTTAGAAATGATGTAAGTACTTTCTGTCTAGTTAAGAGTTAAAAAAAAATCAAAAGCAGACTTTGAATTTGTGGGTCCTCTGTTAGTCCCAGGAGAATGAATGTTGTTACTGTATGGTTCCTCATAGCTGACTCCTTATTTTTATCTGGTCTTGTGAAAAAAAAGATGAGGTATTCTATCAGAATATATGTAGGCTACAGTTCCATAGTTATTAACCATGAGAAGTTAACTCAAACAAGTAAATGGTTCATATGAGATATCTTCTTTGTTTTGATAATTAACATTTCCACTATTCTCTAAAGCTTATAAGTTTCTGTGTTTTATAATATTTGAAGTGATATTTCTTACAAATCAATTTAACAGTTACAATATAGTAATTTAAGATTCTCTACTTCTCTGTTCCATTATTCAAATGTATTTTAAATTTTTGTCTAATTTTGAACTGGTTCCCATTGATGATACATTCATCATTAAGACTTAATTTGTTTCTGTGCACTTTTTTTCTGTTTTGATGTTGAAATAAAATTAAAAAAAAAAAAAAACTAGACCGAACAGTAAAAAAAAAAAAAAAAAAAAAA
>CABHPH010130461.1:21037-31410 GCA_902168325.1 Peromyscus nudipes
AGTAGAAGAGTGCGCTTTTCTCAAAAGCAGAGTGTTTCTCTCTTTAGGCAGTGCAGTATTGAATTCCCATCCTAAATAAGTAGAATCACAAGCAGTCCCTTATCCAACGAGCAATAGTTCTTTTCGGGTAAGGAAAGTCACTATTGGGTTCCCATTAAGATATACAGTGCAAATGTCACTGGAATCGGTTCCCAGCAAGTACAGTGCACTGAATGTAAGTGAAGCTACTGTTTCACTCAGTTTCCTTAGCAGAGTTGAACTAGGTATGGCCTCTCTGTTTAGGAATCCCAGTTTTTTTTTTATGAGCCAGCTCACTGTTCTGGCTCTATTGCAAATTCCATATAGTAGATGAGTGCACTTTCCTCAAAAGCAGAGTGTTTCTCCCTTTAGGAAACCCAGTGTTGAATTCCCCTTCCTAAACGGAGTTGAACTACATGCAGTCTCTTATCCTACAACAACAGTTCTTTTTGGGTAAGGTGAGTCACTATTGGGGTGTCATTGAGATACACAGTGCAAATAGCACTCGTGTCTGTTCCCAGCAAGTACAGTGCATTGGATTGAAGAGAAGCTACTGTTTTGTTCAGTTTCCTAAGCACAGTTAAACTAGGTATGGCCCGTGCGGTTAGGAATCACAGTTTTTTTCCTATGAGCAAGCCTACTCATCTGGCTGTATAGGAAACTCCATAGAGTAGAATAGTGCGCTTTTCTCAAAAGCAGATTGTTTCTCACCTCAGCCAACCCAGTGTTGAATTCCCCGTTCTAAAGGGAGTTCAATCACATGTAGTCTCTTATCCTATGAGTAATAGTTCTTTTCGGGTAAGGAAAGTCACTATTGGGCTTCCGTTGAGGTACACAGTTCAAATGGCACTAGTGTCTGTTCTCAGCAAGTACAGTGCATTGGATGGAAAAGAAGCTACTGTTTTGCTCCGTTTCCTAAGCAGAGTTGAACTAGGTATGGCCCGTGCAGTTATGAAGCACATTATTTTTTGTGCTCTGCCTGCTCACTCTTCTGGCTGTATAGGAAACTCTATATAGTATAAGAGACAGCTTTTCCAAAAGCAGAGTGTTTCTCTCTTTAGGCAACCCAGTGTTCAATTACCCTTCCTAAACGGAGTTGAATCACGTGCAGTCTCTTATCCTAGGTGCAACAGTTCTTTTCGAGTAAGGAAAGTCACTATTGGTCTCCCATTGAGATACACAGTGCAAATGGCACTAGCGTCTGTTTCCAGCAAGTACAGTGCATTGTGTGGAAAAGAAGCTACTGTTTTGCTTAGTTTCCTAAGCAGAGCTGAACAAGGTATGGCCCGTGTGGTTAGGAAGCACAGTTATTTTGTTTTGAGCCAGCTCACTGTTCTGGCTCTATAGGAATCTCCATATAGTAGAAGAGTGTGCTTTTCTCAAAAGCAGAGTGTTTCTCTCTTTAGACAACCCAGTGTTCAATTCACCTTCCTCAAAGGAGTTCAATCACATGCAGACTCTTATCCTAATAGCAACAGTTCTATTCAGGTAAGGAAGGTCACTATTGGGCTCCCATTGAGATACATAGTACAAAAGGTAACCGCGTCTGTTCCCAGCAAGTACAGTGCATTGGATGGAAGAGAAGCTTCTGTTTGGCTCAGTTACATAATCAGTGTTGAACTAGGTATGGCCCCTGTGCTTAAGAAGCACAGTTTTTTTGTTCTGAGCCAGCTCACTCTTCTGGCTCTATAGGAAACTCCATAGAGTAGAAGAGTGTGCTTTTCTAGAAAGGAGAGTGTTTCTCTCTTTAGGCAACCCAGTGATGAATTGCCCTTCCTAAACAGATTTGATTCACATGCATTCTCTTATCCTATGAACAACAGATCTTTTCGGGAAAGGAAAGTCACTATTGGTCTCCCATTGAGATACACAGTGCAAATGGCTTTCGCGTCTGTTCTAAGCAAGTACAGTGCATTGGATGCAAGAGAACCTACTGTATTGCTCAGTTTTCTAAGAAGAGTTGAACTAGGTGTGGCCGGTGTGGTTAGGAAGCACAGTTTTTTTGTTCTGAGCCAGCTCACTGTTCTGGCTCTGTGGTAAACTCCTTCCTTATAGTAGAAGAGTGCGCTTTTCTCAAAAGCAGAGTGTTTCTTTCTTTAGGCAATTCAGTGTTGAATTCCCCTTCCTAATTGGAGTTGAATCACATGCAGTCTCTTATCCTATGAGCAACAGTTCTATTCAGGTAAGGAAAGTCTCTTTTGTGCTTCCTTTGAGATACACAGGGCAAATGGGACTCGTTTCTGTTCCCAGCAAGTGCAGTGCATTGGACGCAAGAAAAGCTACTGTTTTACTCAGTTTTCTAAGCAGAGTTGAACTAGGTATGGCCCGTGTGGTTAGGAAGGAGTTTTTTTATTCTGAGCCAGCTCACTCTTTTGTATGTAGGAAACTCCATATAGTAGAAGAGTGTGCTTTTCTCAAAAGTAGAGTGTTTTTCTCTTCAGGCATCCCAGTGTTGAATTCCTCTTCTTAAACGGAGTTGAATCACATGCAGTCTCTTATCCTAGGAGCAACTCTTCAATTTGTTAAGGTGAGTCACTATTCAGCTGCCATTGAGATACACAGTGCAAAGGGTACTCGCTAATGTTCCCAGCAAGTACAGTGCATTGAATGGAAGAGAAGCTACTGTTTTGCTCAGTTTCCTAAGCAGAGTTTAACTAGGAATGGCTCATGTGGTTAGGAAGGAAAGTTTTTTTTTGTTCTGCACCAGCTCCCTCTTCTGGCTGTGTAGGAAACTCCTTATAGTAGAAGAGTGCGCTTTTCTCAAAAGCAGAGTGTTTCTCTCTTTAGGCTACCCAGTGTTGATTTCCCCTTCCTAAACGGCGATGAATCACATGCAGTCTCTTATCATTCGAGCATCAGTCTTTTCGGGTCAAGTAATGTCACTATTGCGCCCCCATTGAGATACACAGTGCAAATGGCACTTGCGTCTGTTCCCAGCAAGAACATTGCATTGGATGGAAGAGAAGCTACTGTTTTGTTCAGTTTCCTAAGCAGAGTTAAATTAGGTATGGCCTGTGTGGTTAGGAAGCACAGTTTATTTTGTTCTGAGCCAGCTCACTGTTCTGGTGGAGTAGGAAACTCCACATAGTCGAAGAGTGTGCTTTTCTCAAAATCAGAGTGTTTCTCTCTTTAGGCAACGCAGTGTTGAATTCCCCTTCCTAAACGAAGTTGAAACACATGCACTCTCATAACCTACGAGCCACAGTTCTTTTCCAGTAAGGAAAGTCACTATTGGGCTCTCATTGAGATACACAGTGCAAATGGCACTCTAATCTGTTCCCAGCAAGTACAGTGCATTGGATGGAAGAGAAGCTACTGTTTTGCTCAGTTTCCTAAGCAGAGTTGAACTAGGTATGGCCCATGTACTTTGGAAGCATTCGTTTTTTTGTTCTGAGCCAGCTCACTGTTCTGGCTCTATAGAAAACTCCATAAAGTAGAAGAGTGTGCTTTTTTCAAAAGACGTGTGTTACTTTCTGTAGGCAATCCAGTATTGAATTCCAATCCTAAATAAGTTGAATCACAAGCAGTCTCTTTTCCTACGAGCAACAGTTCTTTTTGGGTACTGTGAGTAAATATTGGGCTGCCATTGAGATACACAGTTCAAAGAGCACTTGCGCATGTTCCCAGCAAGTACAGCACATTGGATGGAAGAGAATCCACTGTTTTGCTCAGTTTCCTAAGCAGTGTTGAACTAGGTATGTCCTATGTGGTTAGGAAGTTTTTTGTCTGAGTCAGCTCCCTCTTCTGGCTGTGTAGGAAACTCTATATAGTAGAAGAGTGTGCTTTCCTCAAAAGCAGATTGTTTCTCTCTTTAGACAACCCAGTGTTCAATTCCCCTTCCTAAACGGAGTTCAGTCACATGCAGTCTCTTATCCTAGTAGCAAAAGTTCTATTCAGGTATGGAAAGTCACTATTGGGCTCCCATTGATATAAACAGTGCAAATGACACTCGCGTCTGTTCCCAGCAAGTACAGTGCATTGGATTGAAGACAAGCTACAGTTTTGCTCAGTTTCCTAAGCAGAGATGATCTAGGTATGCCCCGTTTGTTTAGAAAGCACAGTTTTGTTTGTTCTGAGCCAGCTCACTGTTGTGGCTGTATAGGAAACCCCAAATAGTAGAAGAGTGCGCTTTCCTCAAAAGCAGAGTGTTTCTCTCTTTAGGCAACCAAGTGTTGAAATCCCCTTCCTAAATGGAGTTGAATCACATGTAGTATCTTTTCCTACCAACAACAATTCTTTTTGGGGAAGGAAAGTCACTATTGGGTTCCCATTGAGATACTCGGTGCAAATGGCAGTTGTGTCTGTTCCGAGCAAGTACATTGTATTGGATGGAAGAGACACTGCTGTTTTGCTCAGTTTCCTAAGCAGAGTTGAACTAGGTATGGCCCATGTGGTTAGGAAGCACAGTTTTTTTTTTTCTGAGCCAGCTCACTTTTCTGGCTCTGTAGGAAACTCCTTATAGTAGAAGAGTGTGCTCTTCTCAAAAGCAGAGTGTTTCTCTCTTTAGGCAATCCAGTGTTGAATTCCCCTTCCTAAACAGAGTTGAATCACATGCATTCTCTTATCCTATGAGCAACAGATCTTTTCGGGAAACGAAAGTCACTATTGGTCTCCCATGCAGATACACAGTGCAAATGGCACTCGTGTCTGTTCTCAGCAAGTACAGTGCATTGTGTTAGAGACTGACCTAGGACGGCCTGACTCAAGATTGTTGTTTGGAGTTTGGAGTCTGGCAAAACGAGACACCCTTGGCCAAACTGCTCGTCCTGCAGAAACAGGACGACCTTGGCCTAACTAGAAAGTATACTTTTTAGATATATCCTTGAACAGTAATCAGCCAGCTGCAGAGCCTGGGAACAAAAGAGAGTTCACCTCCCCCCAACCACTCTGACTACTTCTCCTGAAAATTTTCCACTCTCCTTTCTCTGCCCCTCCCAGCCTAAAACACTGTATATAAACATAAAACCCCAATCAATAAACGAAGCCTTGACACGACTCAGACTGACTCTTGTCAATCATTATATGTGCAAGGCTTCCTTCTTTTTCTCTCCGTATGATTCCTTCAGGTGATTCTTGGCTTGAGACCCACGAATAACTGGACCTGCTGTACGGGTCAAGTGGTGCCCGAACGTGGGGGCTCGAGTTACGCTGATTCATCGGACGACAGACGAAGAGAAGGCCCGGCCGAACATACATATTCTGGTAGCGGCACCCAGACAGCATCACTGGTGCGACTCGGGTACGTGAGGTAAGACTTGTCGTCTATCAATCATGGGAAAAATAATGTCTAAGGAGGATCTCTTCATTAGAGAGATAAAAAATAATTTAAGGGAGAAAGGAGTAAGAGTTAAAAAGAAAGATTTGTTAAAATTTTTTTGTTTTGTGGAAGAAAAATGTCCCTGGCTGATTATCAATGGCCCAAGCATCCACCCTCTGACTTGGAATAAAGTTGGAAAAGATATTAATAAAATGCTCAGAGAAGGGGAAAATATCCCCAATGAATTTTTTAGTTTTTATGGAATAATAAGAGATCTTTTAAAGGATTCAGAAAAGGATGGTAAAGTGTCTCATTTACTAGCACTCGCAGAGGACTTGTTAGAAGAGGTATCCTGTCCAGAAGAAAAAAATGGATGAAATAGCTTCAAATAAGATAGGTCAGGAAAATAAGAAAATTAGCGTTGCAACCAACTCAGACAGACAGGGCAAAACCGATGGTAAAAGTGAAAGTAAAAGTAGCCTCGTTAACAAGGCAACAGGGCAGACTGGCTCTCGCGCTCCTTCTCTAATAGATGAGCCCGTATTGGATAAGGATTTGGAACCCCCTTTAATCAGATCTCCCCCCCAGTTAAGTCTCTGTATCCTGTTATCCACAAAGATAAGGGTGATAATTGGCTGGACCCCACCTTGAAGACCAGTTTAGAGGAGGAGGCAGCTCGCTATGAGAGAGAAAGATACGATCCACCTGGGCTTCAGACTTTACCGGCCCTAACGAGGCACCTCCCGGCTACCGGAGAGTCAAATGTTTTGCAATGGCCTCCCCCTCCTCCACCTGAGTTGGCCCCTTCTGCCTCCTTGGACCCCCCTTCTTCGTTACACGGGGTCTGGAGCCTGCTTGCCACCAAGGAATCTCTCTTAGGTCAAGTCCATAGTTTAAAGGAGGTTCTTTCGTTAAAAAGAGAGCTTAAGGACCTCACCTACCAGATTCAGACTCTACAGGCCGACCTCACTGAAACAGCCTCACCTCCTAAAGTAAACACAAAAAGGCAGGGTACTCGGAGGCGGGTGCCCACAGTATCCCTCTCCTTTCCAGTAATAACTCGATCGACTAGTCAGTCTTGAAGTGCTGGGGAGACGGGACAGTCAGAGGAAACAGAGGAATTAACAGAACAGCCAGACTCGTCCAATTATCCGGAAGGAGGGAACATAGAGAGAGATAATGGGGAAACTGATAATGTGGTTTCGGGCTCAGAGGAGGAAGCTGAAGATGAATTGGCTGATGACAGGGAAGGGCCAGAAGAACCTGATAATCGTGGCTCTTCGAACTCCCATATATTAAAAAAACTAAAACTTAAAGATCTAAAGGATTTACATAAACCTGTTAAAAATTATGGCATTAATGCCCCCTTTACAATTTCTGTCCTGGAAGGACTTGGACAAGGAGGCAGTCTCCTCCCCCATGAATGGAATAAAATTGTCCAGTCAGTCTTGACCCGCAGTCAGTATTTGACCTGGAAGGCAGAATTTATAGACAGAGCTGAGACGCAGGCTGCCTTAAACAAACGCAGCCCGCAGATGGCCTCCTGGTCCGTAGACAAACTGACAGGGTGAGGCAATTTCACTGCAGAAAGTAAACAGAGAGGCTTGCCGGTAGGACTCTTGGCACAAACCTCTCAGGCAGCTCTAGAGGCGTGGAGAGCCGTCCCCTCCATGGGATCAGTCAGCACCTCACTGTCCAAGATAATACAGGGAGCTAATGAGCCTTATGCTCAGTTTGTGGCCAGACTATTAGAAGCTGCTGAACGGATTTTGGGAGAGGATGGTACTGAAAACATCATGGTTAAACAACTAGCTTTAGAAAATGCCAATGCAGCCTGCAGAGCTTCCTTGAGGGGCAAAACTAAAACAATGGACCTTAATGGCATGATTAAACTATTCAGTGAAGTAGATTCTTTTGATCACAAAATTTCAAAATCCATCAGTTTAGCCATAGGTGCTGTCCTTCAGCCCATGGCCGGAAAGTTAGGAGGAGCCAGGAATTGTTACCGATGCGGAGCCCTAGGCCACTTTGCTCGCCAGTGTCCCACCAACCCTCGTTCCCGCTTTGCCACCGCCGTCAAACCCAATTCTGGGACTTCTTTCCCCAATTCTGACCCTCGCGGTCCAGCCCCGGGGATGTGTCCCCGGTGTAGGCGGGGATGGCACTGGGTTAACGAGTGCTACTCCAGATGTGATAGTAACGGCCAGCCCCTGCCTGCGGTCCAGGGAAATGGGCTGAGGGCCCCGGTCCGGGGCCCTCCTCCACAGCGGCCATCCCCACTTCAGTCGGGGACCAGCAACAACCCGTTTATCAGCCATCAGCAACAGGGACTACACATCCTCAGGGCAGTTCAGCTCACCTTGCTCAAGCCTATCTAGAGCCACCCCAGGCAGTGCAGGACTGGACCTCTGCTCCTCCACCACCAGAATTTTAACTCCAGAAGAGGGAACGATAGTAATTAAGAAACTGGGGTTTTTGGTCCTCCCCCACCTGGTATGTTTTTCCTTATCATCGGCCAAGCTTCAAGTTCGATACAGGGGCTTACAATCACCCCGTCTATAGTCGATGGCGACTACCATGGAGAAATAAAATTCTTGGCTTCAGCCTCTCAAGGCCCAGTTACTGTTCCCATGGGCCAAAGAATAGCTCAGGCCCTGCCACTCCCATTAACTGGGGAATTTCAACATAAACATTCCTCCCGTGGTTCCTCTCATCCTGGCTCATCTGACATATTCTGGGTGCAGCAGCTGACTGAAAGCAGACCCACTTTAAGACTTTTGTTAGATGGGAAACCTTTCCTTGGCCTTCTGGATTCTGGTGCTGATGCTACTGTCATCTCAAGGGGACACTGGCCCACTGCGTGGCCCTTAGAGCCCACAGCCACCCATTTAAAAGGTATAGGGCAGACACAAAATACCCTTCAAAGTTCAAAAATATTACTATGGAAAGATCCTGAGGGAAACACAGGGACCGTGAAGCCTTTTGTAGTAGAGAGATTGCCAGTCAATCTGTGGGGACGTGACATTATGACTCAGATGGGGGTCATCATGATGAGCCCTAACGACAAAGTAACTCAAATGATGTTAAAAATGGGTTTCTTGCCAGGAAAAGGTCTGGGGAAGCATGAACAAGGGTCCACACAACCTATTATGGCTAAGCCAAAGTTAGACAAAAAAGGATTGGGTGCGAGTTCTACAGACCTTTTTTCCTAAAGACCACTGCTCTCCCTGCACACCACGCCGACAAAATAACATGGAAGTCAGATGACCCGGTGTGGATAGACTAGTGGTCTCTGCCTCAAGAGAAGGTCCAAGCTGCCCTTCAGTCAGTGCAGGAACAGTTAGACCAAGGGCACCTCGAACCCTCTACCTCCCCATGGAATACTCCTATCTTTGTCATTAGAAAAAAGACTGGTAAATGGAGGTTATTACAAGATCTTAGAGAAGTTAATAAAACTATGATGCCCATGGGGGCATTGCAACCAGGGCTGCCCTCACCTGTAGCCATCCCTAGAGGATATGCCAAAATAGTTATTGATATTAAAGATTGCTTCTTTTCTATTCCCCTTCATGCTGCTGATTGTAAAAGATTTGCCTTTTCCATTCCTATAACTAATCAGATTGGACCAAATCCACGCTTTCAATGGAAGGTCCTGCCCCAAGGAATGGCCAATTCACCCACTCTTTGTCAGAAATATGTGGCCCAGTCTATTGACCCAATTAGAATACAGTTTCCTGAGGCCTACATTATCCACTATATGGATGATTTGTTGATTGCTGCTGAGACAGTGGAAAGGACGTATCTAGTAGCACAAAGCTTGGTACGAGCCTTACAAGATAGAGGGTTTCACATTGCCCCAGAAAAAATTCAGATGCAATTTCCTCTTCTGTTCCTGGGGTTTGAATTACATCCTGAGCTTCTCTATACTCAAAAGATTCAGATCAGGAGAGATACTTTGCTCTGTCTCAATGACTTTCAAAAGCTATTGGGAGATATCCAGTGGCTACGGCCTTACCTAAAAATAACAAAAGGGGACATACGTCCTCTCAAGGGTATCCTTGCAGGAGATCCCGACCCCCTCTCTCCCCGATATCTCACCGCGGAGGCTGAAAAGGTACTCAATAAAGTTGAATTGGCCATCATCCAGCAACACATTGGGTTTTTCTCTCCTGCTTTGCCCTTGCATTTGATAGTTTTCTCTACAGAGTTTGCCCCCACAGGTTTGTTATGGCAAGAGCCTGTGCCCTTACTTTGGGTACATCTCCCGGTTGCTAAAAAGAAAGTTCTTCATCTATATCCCCTGTTAGTGTGCCAGTTAGTGATGTTGGGGATAAGGACTTCCACTAGATACTTTGGAAAGGAGCCTGATGTTACCATTATCCCATATGATGAAGACAACCTGAAATGGTTATCTACACATCACCCGGAATGGGCTACACTTGTTTGTTCCTATGCGGGAAAATTCGATATCCAGATGCCTAGTGATAAGTTGTTACAGTATTTTTCTTTCACCCCCTTTCTCTTTCTTAAAAATACAAAACTAAAGCCAATTCCCAATGCTTGCACAGTGTTTATAAATGGATCAAAGAATGGTCAAGCTGCCTATGTTTATAACCAACAACAAAGAGTTATGAAAACATCCTTTAAGTCAGCTCAGTTGGTGGAGCTTTACGCTGCTTTAGTGGTGTTAGAGACATTTGAGGCACAACCCCTTAACTTGTATTCAGACAGTAAATATGTGGTGGGAGCCCTACAGGTCCTGGAAATGGTGCCAGTAATTCAGCCAAACACCCCAACTTTTGAAATGTTTTCAAAGATTCAGAGATTAATCCGTCAAAGGTCAAAGCCCTTTTTTATTGGCCATATTCGTGCCCACACAGGCCTATCTGGGCCCTTAGCTCGGGGAAATGAGCTTGCTGATTCTGCTACATGTTCTATCTTAATTTCTCATTTGGAACGTGACCAAGTAGCAGCTGCTCGTGAGGCTCACCGCCTTCATCACCTTAATGCTCAGACCTTGAGACAAAGATACTCACTCACCAGAGAACAGGCTAGAGAAATTGTCAAAAGCTGTAAAAATTGCCTAATATTTTTGCCT
>CABHPH010130461.1:31510-48040 GCA_902168325.1 Peromyscus nudipes
TTAAGCAATTCTGCTTGCAATTGGGGATAAAGCATGTCACTGGAATAACCTATAACCCACAAGGACAGGGCATTGTGGAACGAGCTCACCAAACCTTAAAAAATACTATTAGTAAACTCAGCTCACAGGAGATCTTGTTCCCTACTAAGGGGAACCAAAAAATGTTGCTTGCACATGCTCTCTTTGTGTTAAATTTCTTAACTTTAGATGGCTTGGGAAAATCTGCAGCCAAATGGCACTGGCACCCAGAAACTCACCAAGGCTATGCCCAAGTTTTATGGAGAGACCCCATCACTAGTAAATGGAACGGCCCAGACCCAGTGCTAATCTGGGGAAAAGGGTCTGCATGTATCTATGACACCAAGGAAAATGGAGCCCGCTGGCTGCCTGCAAGGCTAATCAAAACCTACTCTGTAAAAAATGCCCCATAAAAATAAATAATAATCTTAGGTCCAGGAAATAGCCCTGAGACACAAATCCTTTCTTTTGCAGGTGCTTCTGTGACCCAGGGAAAGAAAGGAACCATGGATGACCTCATTGCTCTTCTGGCACGTCCTGAGATCTGGAGAACTCACCTCTATACTGTTTCTTGTCTTTTAATTTTGCTTGTCATCCCTATGACCAGGGCCAGCCCCCATGCTATCAAGAAACTCACTTGGCAGGTTATCTCACAAACTGGGGAAACGGTCTGGCAGACGACTGCCAACCACGCCCCTTACTCCTGGTGGCCGTCTCTTACCCCAGATTTTTGTCAATTGGCAGCAGGATTGGATTCCTGGGATGTAGCTACAGTTGACTCTGCCCAGATACCAACAGGGCAGGATTCTTCTCCCGTAATGGCACGCCTAGTCACCGATACCAGGCTGCCCCAGACTGCCATTCCTGGATGTCGCAGCCCCGCTGCCAGATGCCTACTAGCCCAGTATGATTTCTATGTTTGTCCCAAAGATGGTAGACATCGAGCTGTTATATCCAGATGTGGGGGTTATGAGGAATTTTTCTGTAAACAATGGGGATGTGAGACTACAGGAGCTGCATATTGGAGGCCATCCTCTTCATGGGACTTTATAACAGTCTCTCGGGGCTATCTAAAGAGGAGTCAATGCTACTCCACCAAAACAGAATTACAGCCCCTGCTTGGAAAAAGCCTGCCCCTCAACATTTCCTTTACCAAAAAGGGAAAGGATTTCCAAGGTTGGCCCTCCAGGAGAACATGGGACCTCCGATGGTATTTAAATGGCTTTGATGTTGGTGTTATATTTAAGATACAGTTAAAAATAGAAAATCCCAACACTATCCCCATTGGGCCTAATCTGGTCCTTCCTAATACACAGAGCAAGATTCCAGCCCCAGCCAAGGGAGCAGCCACACCAGGGCCTACACATAGCAGTACATCCTTTCTTCCCCCTTCTCCCTTGCCTAGTATCACCTCAGCTCTCCAACTAGAGGCCAAAAATAGGCTATTTGACTTGGTCCAAGGGGCTTATATAGCTCTAAATGCCACAAATCCAAACAAGACCTTGGATTGCTGGCTTTGCCTCACTTCCAGCCCCCCCTATTATGAGGGAATTGCTTTTCAGTCTGCTGTAAACAATTTCACTTATCCGAGCAGTAGGTGTCAGACTAACCCTCATAGACTGACACTTTCTGAGGTCTCTGGACAAGGTTCCTGTTTGGGCAGGGTCCCACCGACCCATAAACACCTCTGCAACCAGACAACAACACCTACCAAGGGAAGTTACTATCTTGAGGCACCCAATGGGTCCTATTGGGCCTGCAACACTGGTTTAACCCCCTGTGTGTCTGCTCAGATATTCAATCACTCCCATGAGTTCTGTGTACTTGTTCAGCTATGGCCTCGTGTCACATATCATGAGGAAAATTCAGTGATAGAATTCTTTGAACGAAGGGGCAGATATACTCGAGAGCCTGTATCCATGACCATTGCCCTCTTGTTAGGTATCGGAGGCATTGCTGCAGGTATTGGTACTGGAACCACCGCTCTTGTACAAAATAACCACCTGTTACAGCTACAGGTGGCCATGACCACTGATTTAGAAGCTATAGAAAGATCCATTTCAGCCCTTGAAAAGTCACTCACTTCACTTTCAGAGGTGGTACTTCAAAACAGAAGGGGTTTAGATCTGTTGTTCCTGAAGGAGGGAGGTTTGTGTGCCGCCCTTAAGGAAGAATGCAGCTTTTATGCAGACCATACTGGTATTGTTAGGGAATCGATGGAAAAATTAAGGGAAAGGCTAGCTCTAAGAAAAAGGGAATTTGAAAATCAACAAGGGTGGTTTGAAAATTGGCTACAAGGGTCCCCTTGGCTCTCCACCTTGCTACCCACCATCCTAGCCCCGTTAATTATTTTTCTCCTTCTCATTACTTTTGGTCCTTGGGCTTTTCAGCGGCTGACTCGATTTATCAAAAGTCAGATTGATTCGGCCTTATCAGAGCATATTTCAATTCATTATCATAGACTAGATACAGAGGAGAACAGCCAGGAGCCCTCTCAAAGGCTCAGGTTCAATGCCCTTGGGTCCTAACATCCCCTGGTCCTATTAGGATTATTATGGAGATGCCCCACACAGACCCCTCAACTCGGGTGAGGCAGCCCCTGTGTGAGGGAAAGCTCCAGGCATGGCTGGAGTGCAGCAGTGACTGCACAGACTGGGGACATGTGTATCCTTATAACCCGAGAGTCTGGATTGCATGCCCCGTTGCATAATGGTTGTGCAGTAACAGCTCAATGCTCAGCAATCTCCATTCCCTCAAAAAACTGCACGGTCCGCTGATTCCCGCACCTCGGGGACGCCTGAGATGCTTGAATCTGGGGAGACATCGCCTCCTGGACCTCCCTGCTCTTAGCATAGAGGGACAGGGCCCCTGTGATCCTCCAGACCAGAAGCCAACCCTTCAGACCCAGTTTTCTAAAAAGCTTGACAACACAAACGTGGTCTAATTTTTTTAATTAAACAGGGGGAATTTGTTAGAGACTGACCTAGGATGGCCTGACTCAAGATTGTTGTTTGGAGTTTGGAGTCTGGCAAAACGAGACACCCTTGGCCAAACTGCTCGTCCTGCAGAAACAGGACGACCTTGGCCTAACTAGAAAGTATACTTTTTAGATATAGCCTTGAACAGTAATCAGCCAGCTGCAGAGCCTGGGAACCAAAGAGAATTCACCTCCCCCCAACCACTCTGACTACTTCTCCTGAAAATTTTCCACTCTCCTTTCTCTGCCCCTCCCAGCCTAAAACACTGTATATAAACCTCAAACCGCAATCAATAAACGAAGCCTTGACACGACTAAGACTGACTCTTGTCAATCATTATATGTGCAAGGCTTCCTTCTTTTTCACTCCGTATGATTCCTTCAGGTGATTCTTGGCTTGAGACCCACGAATAACTGGACCTGCTGGACAGGTCACATTGGATGCAAGAGAACCTACTGTATTGCTCAGTTTTCTAAGCATAGTTGAACTAGGTATGGCCCGTGTGGTTAGGAAGCACAGTTTTTTTGTTCTGAGCCAGCTCATTCTTTTGGATGATTAGGAATCTCCATATAGTAGAAGAGTGCGCTTTTGTCAAAAGTAGAGTGTTTTTCTCTTCAGGCAACCCAGTGTTGAATTCCTCTTCCTCAACGGAGTTGAAACACATGCAGTCTCTTATCCTACGAGCAACTGTTCTTTTTTGTAAGGTGAGTCACTATTGGGCTGCCATTGAGATACACAGTGCAAAGGACCCTAGCTACTGCTCCCAGCAAGTACAGTGCATTGGATGGAAGAGAAGCTACTGTTTTGCTCAGTTTCTTAAGCAAAGTTGAACTAGGTATGACCCATGTGGTTAGGAAGCAAAGTTTTTTTGTTTTGAGCCAGCTCCCTCTTCTGGCTGTATAGGAAACTCCACTTAGTAGAAGAGTGCGCTTTTCTCAAAAGCAGAGTGTTTCTCTCTTTGGGCAACCCAGTGTTGAATTACCCTTCCTTAAAGGAGTTGAATCACATGCAGTCTCTTATCCTATGAAGAACAGTTCTTTTCAGGTAAGAAAAGTCACTATTGGGCTCCCATTGAGATACACAGTGCAAATGGCACTTGTGTCTGTTGCCAGCAAGTACAGTGCATTGGATGTAAAAGAACCTACACTTTTGCTCCGTTTCCTAAGCCGAGTTGAACTAGGTATGGCCCGTGTGGTTAGGAACCACAGTATTTTTTGTTCTGAGACAGCTCAGTCTTCTGGCTGCATAGGAAACTCCAAATAGTAGAAGAGTGGGCTTTTCTTAAAAGCAGAGTGTTTCTCTCTTTAGGCAACCCAGTGTTGAATTCCCCTTCTTAATATAGTTGAATCACATGCAGTCTCTTATCCTACAAGCAACAGTTCTTTTCGGGTAAAGAAATTGACTATTGGGCTCCAATTGAGATACACAGTTCAAATGGCACTCGCATTTGTTCCCAGCAAGTACAGAGCATGGGATGGGAGAGAACCTACTCTTTTGCACAGTTTCTTAAGCAGAGTTGAACTAGGTATGGCCTGTGTGGTTAGGAAGGACAATTTTTTTGTTCTGACTCAGCTCAGTCTTCTGGCTGTATAGGAAACTCCATATATTAGAAGAGTGTGCTTTTCTCAAAAGCAGAGTGTTTCTCTCTTTAGGCATCCTAGTGTTGAATTCCCCTTCCTAAAAGGAATTGAATCACATTCAGTCTCTTATCATTCGAGCAACAGTTCTTTTTGGGTAAGGTATGTCACTATTTCGCTACAATTGATATAAACACTTCAAATGACACTTGCGTATGTTCGCAGCAAGAACAGTGTATTGGTTGGAAGAGAAGCTACTGTTTTGCTCAGTTTCCTAAGCAGAGTTAAACTAGGTATGGCACGTGTGGTTAGGAAGCACAGTTTTTTTGTTCTGATCCAGCTCCCTTTTCTGGTTGTATAGGAAATTCCAAACAGTAGAAGAGTGAGCTTTTCTCAAAAGCAGAGTGTTTCTCTCTTTAGGCAACCCAGTGTTGAATTCCCCTTCATAAATGGATTTGATCACATGCAGTCTCTGATCCTACAAGCAACAGATCTTTTCAGGTAAGAAAAGTCACTATTGGTCTCCCATTGAGATACACAGGGCAAATGGCACTCCAGTCTGTTCCCAGCAAGTACAATGCATTGGATGGAAGAGAAGATACTGTGTTGCTCCGTTTCATAAGCAGAGTTGAACTAGATATGGCCCGAGTGGTTAGGAAGCACAGTTTTTTTGTTCTCAGCCATCTCACTGTTCTCGCTCTATAGGAAACTCCATAAAGTAGAAGAATGTGCTTGACTCAAAAGCAGAGTGTTTTTCTCTTTAGGCAACCCAGGGTTCAATTAACCTTCCTAAAAGGTCTTGAATCACATGCAGTCTCTTATCCTACCAGCAACAGTTGTTTTGGGGTAAGTAAAGGCACTATTGGGCTCCCATTGAGATACACAGTGCAAATGGCACTGGCGTCTATTCCCAGCAAGTACAGTGTATTGGATGGAAGAGAAGCTACTGTTTTGATCAGTTTCCTAAGCAGAGTTGAACTAGGTATGGCCTGTGTTGTTAGGAAGCACAGTTTTTTTTGTTCTGAGCCAGCTCACTCTTCTGGCTGTGTAGGAAACTCCATACAGTAGACGAGTGTGCTTTTCTCGAAAGCAGAGTGTTTCTCTGTTTAGGCAACCCAGTGTTGAATTCCTTCCCCTTCCTAAACGGATTTCAATCACATATAGTCTCTTATCCTATGAGCAAAAGGTCTTTTCCGGTAAGGAAAGTCACTATTGGGCTCCCTTTGAGATACACAGTGCAAATGGCACTTGAGTCTGTTCCCAGCAAGTACAGTGCATTGGATGGAAGAGAAGCTACTGTTTTGCTCAGTTTCCTAAGTATAGTTGAACTAGGTATATCCAGTGAGGTTAGGAAGCACAGTTTTTTCGTTCTGAGCCACCTCACTGTTCTGGCTCTACAGGAAACTTGATATAGTAGAAGAGTGTGCTTTTCTCAAAACAGAGTTTTACTTACTCTCTTTAAGCAAACCGTGTTGAATTCCCCTTCCTAAATGAAGTTGAATCACATGCAGTCTCTTGTCCTACGAGCAACAGTTCTTTTTGGGTAAGGAAAGTCACTATTGGGCTCCCATTAAGATACATTGCAAATGTCATCGCGTCTGTTCCCATCCAGTACAGTGCATTGGATGGAAGAGAAGCTACTGTTTTGCTCAGTTTCCTAAGCAGAGTTGAACTAGGTATGGCCCATGTGGTTAGGAAGCACAATTTTTTTGTTCTGAGCCAGCTCACTCTTCTGGCTGTATAGGATACTCCATACAGTAGACGAGTGTGCTTTTCACGAAAGCAGAGTGTTTCTCTCTTTTGGCAACCCAGTGTTGAATTCCCCTTCCTAAACAGATTTGAATCACATGCAGTCTCTTATCCTACGAGCAACAGATCTTTTCGGGTAAGGAAAGTCACTATTGGGCTCCCATTAAGATACACTGTAGCATGAGTCTTGAAAGTTCTTATTAATAAAATCAAACCTGAGCCGGGTATTGGGGTGAACACTGGAAGGTCAGAGAGACAGAATAAGCCACAGCTATCTCACCTCGCCGGATCCTCAGCTGGTCTGGTTTCCTCAGACTGGATGCCCCGAGCCCTCATCCAGAATGTGTCTCAGCTGAACTACTGCTCAAAAGCCTGAATGCTTAACCAGGCCAAAATGCTTAACCAGGCCAAAATGCTTCTCCAGGCCAAATGCCTCTCAAGGCCAAATGCCTCTCAGGGCAAATGCCTCTCCAGGGCAAATGCCTCTAGTTTCTGGTCCTCACGCTTTATATACCTTTCTGTTTTCTATCACCACTCCCTGGGATTAAAGGTGTGGCTTTCTGGGATTAAAGGTGTGTATCACCGTGCCTGGCCGTTTCCAATATGGCCTTGAACTCACAGAGATCCAGAGGGATTTCTGTCTCTGGAATGCAAATATTAAAGGCGTATGCTACCACTGCCTAACTTCTATGTTTAATATTGTGGCTGTCCTGTTCTCTGACCCCAGATAAGTTTATTAGCATACACAATATTTGGGGGAATACAATACCACCACAATACACATTGCAAATGTCATCGCGTCTGTTCCCATCCAGTACAGTGCATTGGATGGAAGAGAAGCTACTGTTTTGCTCAGCTTCCTAAGCAGAGTTGAACTAGGTATGGCCCATGTGGTTAGGAAGCACAATTTTTTTGTTCTGAGCCAGCTCACTCTTCTGGCTGTATAGGATACTTCATACAGTAGACGAGTGTGCTTTTCAAGAAAGCAGAGTGTTTCTGTCTTTAGGCAACCCAGTGTTGAATTCCCCTTCCTAAAAGGATTTGAATCACATGCAGTCTCTTATCCTACGAGCAACAGATCTTTTCGGGTAAGGAAGGTCACTATTGTTCTCCCGTTGAAATATACAATGCAAATGGCACTCGCGTCTGTTCTCAGCAACTACAGTGCATTGGATGGAAGAGAAGCTACTGTTTTGCTCAGTTTCCTAAGCAGAGTTGAACTAGCTATGGCCCGTGTGGTTAGGAAGCACAGTTTTTTTGTTCTGAGCAGCTGGCTGTTCCAGCTCTATAGGAAACTCAATAAAGTAGAAGAGTGGGCTTTTTTCAAAAGAAGAATGTTTCTCTCTTTAGGCAACCCAGTGTTGAATTCCTATCCTAAATAAGTTGAATCACATGCGTTCTATTATCCAATGAGCAACAGTTCTTTTTGGGTAAGGAAAATCACTATTGGTCTCCCATTGAGATACACAGTGCAAATGGCTCTGGCATCAGTTCCCAGCAAGTACGGTGCATTGAATGGAAGTGAAGCTCCTCTTTCATTCAGTTTCCTAAGCAGAGTTGAACTAGGTATGGCCCCTGTGTTTAGGAAGCACAGTTTTTTTTCTGAGCCAGCTCACTGTTTTGGCTGTATAGGAAACTCCATATAGTAGAAGACTTCGCCTTTCTCAAAAGCAGAGTGTTTCTCTGTTTAGGAAAACCAGTGTTGAATTCCCCTTCCTAAACGGAGTTGAATCACATGCTGTCTCTTATCCTTCGTGCAACAATTCTTTTCGTGTAAGAAAAGTCACTATTGGGCTCCCTTTGAGATACACAGTGCAAATGGCACTGTGGTCTGTTCCCAGGAAGTACAGTGCATTGGATGTAAAAGAAGCTATTGTTTTGCACAGTTTCCGAAGCAGAGTTGACCTAGTTTTTCCCTTGTGGTTAGGAAGCATGGTTTTTTTGTTCTAGGCCAGAACTCTTTTCAGGCTGTATAGGAAGCTCCATATAGTAGAAGAGTGCACCTTTCCCAAAGCAGAGCGTTTCTCTCTTTAGGCCAGGCAGTGTTGAATTCCCCTTCCTAAATGGAGTTGAAACACATGCACTCTCTTACACTACGAGCCACATTTCTTTTCGGGTAATGAAAGTCACTATTGGGCTCCCTTTGAGATACATAGTTCAAATGACACTCGCGTCTGTTCTCAGCAAGTACAGTGCATTGGATGGAAGAGAAGCTACTGTTTTGCTCACTTTCCAAAGCAGAGTTGAACTAGGTATGGCCCGTGTGTTTAGTTTTTTGTTCTGAGACCGTTCACTCTTCTGGCTGTATAGGAAACTCTATATAGGAGAAGAGTGTGCTTTTTTCAAAAGCAGAGTGCTTCTTTCTTTATGCAACCAAGTGTTGAAATCCCCTTATTAAACGGAGTTGAATCACATGTAGTCTTTTTTCCTACAATCAACACTTCTTTCATGTAACGAAAGTCACTATTGGGCTCCCTTTGAGATACACAGTTCAAATGGCACTCGCATCTGTTCCCAGCATATACAGTGCATTGGATGGAAGAGAAGCTACTGTTTTGCTCAGTTTCCTAAGCATAGTTGAACTAGGTATATCCAGTGTGGTTAGGAACCACAGTTATTTGTTCTGAGCCACCTCACTGTTCTGGCTCTACAGGAAACTCGATATAGTAGAAGAGTGTGCTTTTCTCAAAACAGAGTTTTACTCTCTTTAAGCAAACCGTGTAGTATTCCCCTTCCTAAATGTAGTTGAATCACATGCAGTCTCTTATCCTACCAGCAACAGTTGTTTTTGGGTAAGGAAAGTCACTATTGGCCTCCCATTGAGATACACAGTGCATATGTCACTTGCGTCTGTTCCCTTCCAGTACAGTGCATTGGATGGAAGAGTAGCTACTGCTTTGCTCAGTTTCCTAAGCAGAGTTGAACTAGGTATGGCCCGTGTGGTTAGGAAGCACAGTTTTTTTTGTGAGCCAGTTCACTGTTCTCGCTCTGTAGGAAACTCCTTATAGTAGAAGAGTGCGCTTTTCTCTAAAGCAGAGTGTTTTTCTCTTTAGGCAATCCAGTGTTGAATTCCCATTCCTAAACAGAGTTGAATCACATGCAGTCTCTTATCCTATGAGCAACAGTTCTATTCACGTAAGGAAAGTCTCTTTTGGGCTCCCTTTGAGATACACAGTGCAAATGGCACTCGTGTCTGTTCCCAGCAAGTACAGTGCATTGGACGCAAGAAAAGTTACTGTTTTGCTCCGTTTCCTAGGCAGAGTTGAACTAGGTATGGCCCCTGTGGTTAGGAAGCACAGTTTTTTTGGTCTGAGCCAGCTCACTCATTTGGATGTATAGGAAACTCCATGTAGTATAAGAGTGTGCTTTTCTCAAAAGCAGAGTGTTTCTCTCTTTAGGCAACCCAGTGTTGAATTCCCTTCCTAAATGGAGTTGATTCACTGGCAGACTCTTATCCAACAATCAATAGTTCTTTTCGGGTAAGGAAAGTCACTATCGGGCTCCCACAATATACACAGTGCAAATGGCACTCGCGTCTTTTCCCAGCAAGAACAGTACATTTGATGCAAGAGAAGCTACTATTTTGCTCAGATTCCTAAGCAGAGTCGAACTAGGTATGGCCCGTGTGGTTAGGATGCACAGTTTTTTCTTCTTAGCCAGGCTCCACATCTGGCTGTATAGGAAACTCCATATAGTAGAAGAGTGTGCTTTTCTCAAAAACAGAGTGTTTCTCTCTTTAGTCAATGCATTGTTGAATTCTTCTTCCTAAAAGGAGTTGGATCACATGCAGTCTCTTATCCTATGAGGAATAGTTGTTTTTGGTTACGGAAAGTCACTATTATGCTCCCATTGATATACACAGTGCAAATGGCACTTCTGTCTTTTCCCAGCAAGTACAGTGTATTGGAAGGAACAGAAGCTACTGTTTTGCTCAGTTTCCTAAGCAGAGTTGAACTAGGTGTGGCCTGTGTGATTACGAAGCACAATTTTTTTCTTCTGACTCAGCTCCCTCTTCTGACTGCATAGGAAACTCCATGGAGTAGAAGAGTGGGCTTTTCTCAAAAGCAGAATGTTTCTCTCTTTAGGCAACCCAGTGTTGAATTTACCTTCCTAAATGGAGTTGAATCACATGCAGTCTCTTATCCTACGAACAACTGTCCTTTTTAGGTAAGGAAAGTCACTATTAGGTTCCCTTTGAGATACACAGTGCAAATGGCACTTGCGTCTGTTCTCAGCAAATACAGTGCATTGGATGGAAGAGAAGCTTCTGTTTTGCTCAGCTTCCTAAACAGAGTTCAACTAGGTATGGCCCGTGTGGTTAGGAAGCACTGTTTTTTTTTGTTCTGAGCCAGCTCCATCTTTTGACTGTATAGGTAACTCCATATAGAAGAAGAGTGCGATTTTCTCAAAAGCATAGTGTTTCTCTCTTTACGTAACCCAGTGTTGAATTCCCCTTCTTAAATGGAGTTCAATCACATGCAGTTTCGTATCCTAAGAGCAACAGTCCTTTTTGGTTACGGAAAGTCACTATTATGCTCCCATTGATATACACAGGCAAATGGCACTTCTTTCTTTTCCCAGCAAGTACAGTGCATTGGATGGAAGTGAAGCACTATTTTGCTCAATTTCCTAAGCAGAGTTGAACTAGGTATGGTCCGTGTGGTTAGGAATCACAATTTTTTTTGTTTTGAGCCAGCTCACACTTCTGGCTCTTTGGAAATTCCATGTAGTAGAAGAGTGCGCTTTTCTCAAAAGAAGAGTGTTTCTCTCTTTAGGCAAACGAGTGTTGAATTCCCCTTCCTAAACGGAGTTGGATCACGTGCAGTCTCTTATCCTATGAACAACAGTCCTTGTTGGATAAGAAAAATCACTATTAGGCTCCCATTGAGAAACACAGTGCAAATGGCCCTTCCGTCTGTTCCCAGCAAGTACAGTGCATTGGATGGAACAGAAGCTACTGTTTTGCTCAGATTCCTAAGCCGAGTCGAACTAGGTATGGCCTCTGTGGTTAGGAAGCACAGTTTTTTTGTGGTGAGCCAGCTCCCTATTTTGACTGTATAGGAAACTCCATATAGTATAAGAGTGTGCTTTTCTCAAAAGCAGAGTGTTTCTCTTTAGGCAACCCACTGTTGAGTTCACCTTCCTAAATGGCGATGAATCAACAGCAGTCTCTTATCCTACCATCAACAGTTCTTTTCGGGTAAGGAAAATCACTATTGGGCTCCCATTGCGATATGCAGTGCAAATGGCACTCGCGTCTGTTCCCAGCAAGAACAGTGAATTGGATGGAAGAGAAGCTACTGGTTTGCTCAGTTTCCTAAGCATAATTGAACTAGGTATGGCGCGTGTTGTTAGAAGCACAGTTTTTTTGTTCTGAGCCACCTCCCTGTTCTGCCACTATAGGAAACTACATATAGTAGAAGAGTGCACTTTTCCCAAAAGCAGTGTGTTCCTCTCTTTAGGCAACCCAGTGTTGAATTCCCCTTCCTAAATGGAGTTGATTCACAGGCAGTCTCTTATCCAATGATCAACAGTTCTTTTCGGGTAAGGAAAGTCACTATTGGGCTCCCACGAGATTCACAGTGCAAATGGTACTGGCGTCTTTTCCCAGCAAGAACAGTGCATTGGATGGAAGAGAAGCTACTGTTTTACTCAGTTTCCTAAGCAGAGTCGAACTAGGTATGGCCCCTGTGGTTAGGAAGCACTGTGGTATTGTATTCCCCCAAATATTGTGCATGCTAATAAACTTATCTGGGGTCAGAGACAGAACAGCCCCAATATAAAACATAGAGGTTAGGCAGTGGTAGCACACGCCTTTAATCCTAGCATTCCAGAGACAGAATCTGGATCTCTGTGAGTTCAAGGCCACATTGGAAATGGCCAGGCATGGTGACCCACACCTTTAATCCCAGGGATTTGTGGTAGAAAGCAGAAAGGTATATAAAGCGTGAGGATCAGAAACTAGAAGCATTTGGCCTGGAGAAACATTTGGACTGGTTAAGCATTTAGGCTTCAAGAAGCAGCAATTCAGCTGAGGCTCATTAGGATATGAGGACACAGAAGCTTCCAGTCTGAGGAAACAGGACCAGCTGAGAAGTTGGCCAGGTGAGGTTAGCTGTGGTTCGTTCTGTCTCTCTGATCTTCCAGTGTTCACCCCAATACCTGGCCCGGGTTTGTTTTATTAATAAGACTTTTAAGATTCATGCTACATCTGGCACCCAACGTTCGCGGTATGAATTCATTAAAAAGCTGTGGCCTTGTCCCCCAGCTCAGGCCCGAGCTACACTCAGCCGGTTGTGGTGGCGCACGCCCATAGGATTTGCTGAAGGAGGCAGAGGCAGGAGGATCCCGAGTTTGAGGCCAGCCTAGGAGGCTTGCTAAGGAGAAGTTTCTGCCTGGGACCTGGCCAAAAACAGTGGTGGGACCATGAAGGCAGTGGCTGCTGCTCCGAGTTGCTGGCTTCTTCTCATCGTGTTGATGACTGCGGTGATGCTGCTACCTGGGACGAAGAGTTTACCGCTGCTTGTTCAGAGAAGAATTACTAGGACCATCATGTTACAAGAAAGCATCGGCAAAGGTCAGTTTGGAAATGTTTGGCAAGACAAATGGTTGGGAGAAATTGCTGTGAAGATTTTCTGTTCTAGGAAAGAATAGTCATGGTTCCGAGAGACAGACATTTATCAGACTGTGATTACTCCAAACCACAGAGGAGGCACAAAAAAAAATTGTAGGGAATCATGACCAAGCCTAACTGCAACTTTGACTTTGAAACCTTCAAAAAGATGACAGGACTCCATAATGACGATTCCACATGGACTATGATAAAGCCATTAAGCTGATTAACACCACAGAAAGATTGACTTTGGAGTACAAACTGTTTAGAACAATTTTGAGATGGCTAGCTGAGATGATCCAGCCTGACAACTACTTGAACAAGGACGTGTGACAAGCCCTGAACTTTCCTATTATGCAGATAGTGGACAAATTATACAGAACTTGACAATTAACTCAAAAATTTTCTTTTCAAGATTCCCTAAAGATATCTTCACCCGAGAAAGAAAAAAGAAAAAGAGAAAATAGATATGAGATAGATCATCGAATCTACTCTGAAAAAAAAGTAAAGAAAAACAGGATAAATAGGTAGATCACTGAATCTACACTGAAAAGAAAAAGGAGAAGATATAAAAAAGACAAAAGGTAGACTACTGAATGTATTATGAAAAGAAAAAATAGAGAATATGGATATGATAAGATATAAAGGGAGATTATGGAATCTACTTTTAAAAAGGAACTACTTGTTTTAAATAAGATAAGTAATGAAAATTTTTTGGTCTGAGTTTGTAAAATGTTACTGGACTGGACATTGCTAATATATATAATGGAGTTTTTATCTGAATCTGTCAAATGTTAATGGACTAGACATTGTTAATGTAATCTTGACTATATGTATTGTATATACTTATTGGATATAATTTTTCTTGTATTAGTTATAAGCTTTTTAAAATTTTAGATAAAAAGAGAGGAAATGTGGTATTGTACGCCCCCAAATATTGTGCATGCTAATAAACTTATCTGGGGTCAGAGACAGAACAGCCCCAATATTAAACATAGAGGTTAGGCAGTGGTAGCACACGCCTTTAATCCTAGCATTCCAGAGACAGAATCTGGATCTCTGTGAGTTCAAGGCCACATTGGAAACGGCCAGGCATGATGACCCACACCTTTAATCCCAGGGATTGGTGGTAGAAAGCAGAAAGGTATATAAAGCATGAAGACCAGAAACTAGAAGCATTTGGCCTGGAGAAGCATTTGGCCTGGAGAAACATTTGGCCTAGTTAAGCATTTAGGCTTTCAAAAAGCAGCAGTTCAGCTGAGGCTCATTTGGATATGAAGACACAGAAGCTTCCAGTCTGAGGAAACAGGACCAGCTGAGAAGTTGGCCAGGTGAGGTTAGCTGTGGTTCGTTCTGTCTCTCTGATCTTCCAGTGTTCACCCCAATACCTGGCCCGGGTTTGTTTTATTAATAAGACTTTTAAGATTCATTCTACAAAGCACAGTTTTTTGTTCTGAGCCAGCGCCCACATCTGGCTGTATACGAAACTCCATATAGTAGAAGAGTGTGCTTTTCTCAAAAGCAGAGTGTTTCTCTCTTTAGTCAACCGAGTGTTGAATTCCCCTTCCGAAAAGGAGTTGAATCACATGCAGTCTCTTATGCTATGAGCAACAGTTCTTTTCAGGTAAGGAAAGTACCTCTTTGGTTCCCATTGAGATAGACAGTGCAAATAGCACTTGCGTCTGCTCCCAGCAAGTACAGTGCATTTGATGGAAGAGACTACTGTTTTGCTGAGTTTCCTAAGCAGAGTTGAGCTAGGTATGGCCCAGGTGTTTAGGAAGCACGGTTTTTTTCTTCTGAGCCAACTCCCTCTTCTGGCTGTATAGGAAAATCCATATAGTAGAAGAGTGTTCTTTTCTCAAAAGCAGAGTGTTTCTCTCTTTAGGCAAATGAGTGTTGAATTCCACTT
The DNA here is from genome assembly GCA_902168325.1 of Peromyscus nudipes. Taxonomy (NCBI): domain Eukaryota; kingdom Metazoa; phylum Chordata; class Mammalia; order Rodentia; family Cricetidae; genus Peromyscus; species Peromyscus nudipes. Next base: position 46,355 of record CABHPH010130461.1, read on the forward strand.
CCTAAATGGAGTTGGATCACATGCAGTCTCTTATTCTATGAGCAACAGTTCTTTTTGGAATAGGAAAGACACTATTAGTCTCCCATTGAGATACACAGTGCAAATGGCACTTCCATCTGTTCCCAGCAAGTACAGTGCATTGGATGGAAGAGAAGCTACAGTTTTCTCAATTTCCTAAGCAGAGTTGAACTAGGTATGGCCCGTGTGATTGGGAAGCACAGTTTTTTTTTCTGAGACAGCTCCCTCTTCTGACTGCATAGGAAACTCCATGGAGTAGAAGAGCGGGCTTTTCTCAAAAGCAGAATGTTTCACTCTTTAGGCAACCCAGTGTTGAATTCCCCTTCCTAAACGGAGTTGAATCACATGCAGTCCCTTATCCTACCAAACAACAGTTCTTTTTAGGTAAGGAAAGTCACTATTGGGCTCCCATTGAGATACACAGTGCACATGGCACTCGAGTCTGTTCCCAGCAAGTACAGTGCATTGGATGGAAGAGAAGCTACTGTTTTGCTCAATTTCCTAAGCAGAGTTGTACTAGGTATGGTCCATGTGGTAAGGAATCACAATTTTTTTGTTCTGAGCCAGCTGACACTTCTGGCTCTTTGGAAATTGCATATAGTAGAAGAGTGTGCTTTTCTCAAAAGCAGAGTGTTTCTCTCTTTAGGCAACCCAGTGTTGAATTCCACTTCCTAAATGGAGTTGAATCACATGCAGTCTCTTATCCTACCAACAAGAGTTCCTTTCAGGTAAGGAAAGTCACTATTGGGCTCCAAGAAATACACAGTATAAATGGCACTCGCGTCTTTTCCCAGCAAGAACAGTGCATTGGATGGAGGAGAAGCTACTGTTTTCCTCAGATTCCTAAGCCGAGTCGAACTAGGTATGGCCCCTGTGGTTAGGAAGCACAGTTTTTTTGTTCTGAGCCAACTCCCTCTTCTGGCTGTATAGGAAACTCCATATAATAGAAGAGTGTGCTTTTCTCAAAAGCAGAGTGTTTCTCTCTTTAGGCAACCCAGTGTTGAATTCCCCTTCCTAAACGAAGTTGTATTACATGAAGTCTCTTATCCTACTAGCAACAGTTCTTTTAGTGTAAGGAAAGGCACTGTTGGGGTCCCATTGAGATACACAGTGCAAATGGCACTCGCGTCTGTTCCCAGCAAGAACACTGCATTGGATGGAAGAGAAGCTACTGTTTTGCTCAGATTCCTAAGCAGAGTCAAACTAGGTATGGCCTGTGTGGTTAGGAAGCACAGTTTTTTTTCTGAGCCAGCTCCCTCTTCTTGTCTGTATAGGAAACTCCATATAGTAGAAGAGTGTGCTTTTCTAAAAAGCACGGTGTTTCTCTCTTTAGGCAACCCAGTGTTGAATTCCCCTTCCTAAACGGAGTTGTGTCACATGCAGTCCCTTATCCCATGAGCAACTGTTCTTTTGGGTAAGGAAAGTCACTATTGGGCTCCCATTGATATCCACTGTGCAAATGGCACTCGTGTCTGTCCCCAGCAAGTACAGTGCATTGGATGGAAGAGAAGCTACTGTTTTGCTCAGTTTCCCAAGCACAGTTGGACTTGGTATTGCCCGTGAAGTTAGGAAGCACAGTTTTTTTGTGGTGAGCCAGCTCCCTATTCTTACTGTATAGGAAACTCCATATAGTAGGAGAGTGTGCTTTTCTCAAAAGCAGAGTATTTC
>CABHPH010130462.1:0-37259 GCA_902168325.1 Peromyscus nudipes
GACAGTGGTCCTTCACCAATAAGAGTTGTGTATGTACCCTTGAGCTCAGTGACATTTCTATTCATAATGAACTTTTGCCTAAAATATTTACTCATCAAATAAATAAATTAGATTTGTTGTTAATATATTCAAATGATGTGTGTTAATAGTCTACTCATAAGCCAGGTGGTGGTGGCACACGCCTTTAATCCCAGCTCTTGGGAGGCAGAGGCAGGCGGATCTCTGTGAGTTTGAAGCCAGCCTGGTCTTCAAAGCGAGTTCCAGGAAAGGCGCAAAGCTACACAGAGAAACCCTGTCTTGAAAAAAGAAAAAAAATAGTCTACTCATCAAATACAGAACATATGTGTATATGAAAATATCACAGTGAATCCACTTAATTTGTACATTTAATATGATATCTTAATCTTACCACAAAAGAGATCATGAGAGATGGCTAGAGTCCTTCACAAATAAGAGCTGTATTCACACCCTTCAGTTCCATAAGATTACTATTCATAACAAATTCACAAATTCTCCCTCCCCTCACTTTTTAACCTAATTTTGTTTTCTATTTTTCTCCAACTGAACAAACTTTTTCCAATGACTTTACCCTTCTACCCGTAAACTTGCAAAATGGCTTCACCCTAACTTCATCTTTGACTCTCATCTTGGTTTTCCTTATAAATGTCTGTACCATGAGCAAGTCTCCCTGCACCCTACATGTTCCAAGGTTCTGGACATGCGGATTTTGAGAGTACTCTTCCATGGCATTTTCTTTTACTTCCATAGAGCCAGAAACTAAAAGATGAAATGAAGAAGGGATCCATGTGTGTGCTCCAGACTCTGAGAAACAAATAGTTGTGTCAAAGGAATAGACCTTGCCAGAAAGAAAGTATGATCTCCAAGGAAGTACAATGACTGCTGTATGGTAGAATCAAGCTGTTGACAAAGTGAGGGATTAGGTAAAAAAAGCTTCTTGACAAATGTACACAGTATAACCTCAGAGAGCATAAGAACACAGCATTCAGAGAATCCAAGTTGGCAGGTAGCACAAGGAAAAGTGTGGTAGCTAATAAGTCTTCAGTAATAGGAATGTAGCTCAAGGTTAGAACAGGCAAGAATAATACAGGGCAGTTATTCCCTCTGATGCTTTAACCTATCAGTACAGAGTAGGTTTAGGGACAATTTAAAGACCTAGTTTCATGAGCATAGTAATAAGAAGGAAAGAAAAAAAACTAGAATCAAGTATCCTTTTCATTAAACCCCTGTATCTCGTGTTTCAGTGCCGCTTACTTGTCCTAAATCAGAAGAAATGTGTGAGACTTCAGTTGAAAGAGGGTGGAAAGCAAAGATTTCAAATATGAAATTACCCATGGATCTCATACTTGATGCAGAGGGGATTTTAAAGCACCGAATCATTGATTAATCTCTCTCTTCGACTACTTCTCTCCTTGGAAAAGGTCAGACATTTTAGATGTAGGCCTATTCTCGAACAACTCAAGTGAGACCAGAAAATGACTTCTCAGAGGCACTAAACACTTCCCATTTGATAATGTCTTTGGTCTCCAGTCATGGAAACTAATGCCTCCATAGAAAAGCAAGAAAAAGGCGTGTGTGCACAGGGATTCAAGCAGGTCACTGAACACATTGCTGGCCAAACTGCTAACTGCATAATAAAATAGTTCAGAGTAACATCACTGATAAATTGCATTTTTATGTTCCTATCTTCCCCAACTAAAGAGACTATGGGTATACTAAAACCAACATATAGCCTCAAACTAAAAGCAAAGGCAGATGTTAGCTTTCAAAGACCCAAATTAATGTTTATATTTACCTCCTCTCAAAGTTCTGTTGCTTCAGTCAAGCAAGGAGAGCTTGTCCTAGTATTAGTGGAGCTTTACAGTTTAAGATTAAAAGACAAATGTGTGTTTAAAATGCCTGAGTCACTGAGTTTTTGGACCAAGGGAAATCATTCTGCTTTTAGGAGAATAGAATGCTTCCCTTGATCTTTGGGGAAAAGATCAAAATTTACAGTAAAATGTTGATTTTTTTATTACACCTAATCCAAAATCACTAAAATATGTAATATATATATATATATATATATATATATATATATATAGAGAGAGAGAGAGAGAGAGAGAGAGAGAGAGAATGCATACATCATTGACATACTCCATTTCCCAAAAACTGGGGACATTTGGCACAGAGACAATGAAAGCACAAAAATAGGCTTGAAAAGCTGAATGGTAAATGTTTGCTACATGATTGCTGCAGAAATTTGAAAACTCTTTCTTTTGATCCTAGGGTCAATGATTTCAAAGATTCATTGCTTACTAGCTCTTCCATTGAAAAGGCTCATTAAGCGCATACAGGCTGCTTTCTTGATTTCAGTAATGTAATTCTTTCACACTTGTTCTGAAAACACCAGTAATGGGTAAATTGATGCTGAATGCTTCTAGACAGATGACACATAGCAATGTAAATTCATTCCAATCCACACTCATGAACATTGTTAGGGGATCCTATTACCTGCTCCAATTTCTATTTCCCTGAGGCATTATTCCAAACCTTACCTGCTCTCTTCAGAACACCTAATCATGGCCAACTACATTGCAGGGCCCAGTATAAAATCTGAATGCAGGGACCACTCATTTTTAAGGGGAGAAGTATTGTCTCTCTTCCCAGTCTCTGACTCAACTTATCACAATGCTCTTTTCAATTTTTCATCTATACTTATTCTAGTTGGCAAATAAAAATGGTATATTTTCATGGCATATAACATTACATTTTGCTATATCTATACACTGTAAAATGGCTAAGTCAAGATCATTAATACATTCATAGGTTCATATGTTTATTATATGGTTAGAACACTTAGCAATAATCAAGTATATTTCAATAAGTAGAGTAAATGTGTGGTATTATAGATCTCTTGAACTTATTCCTCATGTTTAAATGAAATATGTCTTATTTGACAAACATCTCACTAAACCTCAGCACATCTGGCTCCTGAAAGCCATCATTCTACTTCCTATTTCTTTTTAAAATTCCACATACAAAAGAGATAAGGCTACATTTCTCTTCCCATGCTTGCCTTATTTCACTATGCGCAATGTCCTCCAGCTTAATCCACATTGTTGCAAATTAAAGGATTATTCATTTTAAGCCTAGATAATAATACACTGTATAAATATACACATTTTGCTCATCCATGAAACCATTGTTAGGCACTAATTTTTGCCATTTTAATTGAGTTACTCCTTTTCTTGCTTCTCTGTTGAATTTCTTAAATGTTGTCAAAATTAATACTGCATTAAGTATATGCTTTGCAAACATTTCTCCCACTGAGTACTTACCTCTCTGAGAATCTGTAGATGCTCTCCGTTGTTTGAAGTTTGATACCGTCCCCATTGTCAGATGAAAACACGCAGGCATCATTTCTCCCCGTCAACCATGCGAGTCCTATGGACATAACAATAAATAAAAACGCAGCTCTCATCTTAAAATGAATAAGAGAGAGCTTATTCTGGAACCAAATTTGAGTGACCACGTTCCAGGAACATAGATTTAAGTTACCAAAAATTCCGTCTAACAACGTGGAAGCAGTTTCATGAAGTTTTTGTAGTTTGACAGAACAAAGAAAGTCATAAATCATGGCAAGTTTAAAATACATGGGTGAGTATCTCAGAGAGGAGGGTACAGGAAAAATGGGAAGCTATTCTATAGGCCTCAGGTGTTAGCTGATGACATTCTTAGCTTTGGAGTTGGTAGGAGCTTGTGGTCTGCTAAGTTAGTAGATGTTAGTTTTGATACAGAGATGGGCAATGGATGGCTGTTCAGGAGGCTAAGGTTCACTCAGATAAGGTAATTAGCCTCAACAACTGCAACATTCCAACCTTTCCACATCACTGTAGTTCTAATCAATGAGTCTCTGCAGATAAATTTCCTTCCAGGAATTCTCAATGACAAGTACAAGGATCAGTCTCAAGTTATCAGGCTTGAGGGCAGGTGCCATTCTCATCAGCCTTTAACTAATTTTATATAGTGTAAAAAATGTGCAATTCAGTATTTTGCATCTATGTATACAAGCATATCCTCTGCACTGTTGGTTGAAGAGTGTTCTGCTTCCCTGTTACATGTATTTGGGATCATTGTTGAAGATCAATTGTTATGTGTGGGTTTATTTTTAGGTGTTTATTCTATTACATTGTTCTCTTTTACTCCAGCATCATACTGCTTTGAGTACTATAACTTTATAATAGGTTTTGAGATAAAGAAATGTGTTCCCTTTAGCTTGGTTCTTGTTTTCTCAGATTCCTTTGGCTATTTAGGGCTATTTGAGATTATGTATCATGGTCATTTGAAAGAGAATGGCCCTTGTAGCTCATGTGTTTGAATACTTCATCTCCAGTTGGTGGAACTGTTTGGGAAAGATTAATTGGAGGAAGTGTGGCAGTGGGAGGGGGTTGATGTTTTGAAAGATTTCTGTCATTCCCAGTGTTTTCTTTCTGGCTTCTAGTCATGGATCAAGATGTGAGCTTTCAGCTGTTCCTATTGCCATGCCTTTGCTCCACCATAATGAAATTTAAACCTCTGAAACCATAAGTACAATTAAATACTTTCTTTTATAAGTTGCCTTGGTCATGGTCTTTTTAGAGAGAGAAATAACCAATAGAAAAGTAATCAAGACACATTAATTTTAGGATATTTTCTATTTCTGAAAAATCAGCAATAAGAGTTTATTGGGAGAGCATTGAATTTAATGATTGTGTTGGGCAATATGAATGGAAACTTCAACAATATTAAGACATCCAATTCATGACAAGATGTATTTCCATTTTGTGTATGAATATTCATCTTTATTAAATTCCTTCAGCTAGTTGTTAGTGTACTAATGTTCTTGCTTCTTTGGTTTATTTTATTCCTAGGGATTGTCTTTCTTTGTAATGATCTTATAAAAGAAGTTGTTTTCTACATTTCCTCTTTGATTCTTATTAGCCTCAAGTAACAATAGTCATTTTGAATGTTGATTTTAGATCCTCTAAGTTTGAGGGATTTGTTTATTAGTAATAATGTTTTTATGAAGTGTTTAGAGCTTTCAAGATATAAAAGCATGTTATAGTCAAACCAGATAATTTATTCCTTACTTTACAATTTGTACAGCTTTTATTTCTATTTCTTTGTTGTGTAATTATGCTGATTATTATCATTATTTACATCAATATATTTGATGTACACAAAAAAGTATCAGTGCCTTGTACATGATCTTTGAAGAAAATTTTTCATTTTTCAGCTATATAATTTTTACATATGAGTTTCTATGTTTATGTATTTCTTCTGGTGAAGCAGTGTTAAGTTTTGTCAAATGTTTTTTCTGCCACCCTTGAGATGTTCATATATTTTCCCTTTATTCTGATAGTTACTCTGCTACATTGATTTATATTCATGGGCTACAAATCATTGCAATGCTGGGTAAAATCTAATCACATGCTATATTCCTTTTAATGTGCTGGTTACTAGCAGATAATACAATAAGACTGCTAGTCTTAGGCTGAGGACTTTCGGATCAATACTCACCAGGTATATGGATTACTTCTCCTATAGTATCTTTGTCTGGCTTTGATATCAGGGTTATGGTGGCTTTGTATAATAGATTGCAAATATTCTCTCCATTTCCATTGTGGTGCTTTGAATGAGAATGCCCCCCATAGACTCATATATTTGAATACTTGGTCCTCATGTGTTGAACTGTTTGGGAAAGATTGAGAGGCGTGGCCTTATTGGAGGAGGTGTGTCACTGGGAGTGGGTTTTGAGGTTTCAGAAGCTCACATCAGACTAGCTCTCTCTTCCTGCTACCTGCAGATCCGGATGTAAAGCTCTTGGCCTCATGCCTGCCTGACACCGTACTTCCTGCTAAGATGGTCATGGACTAATACTCTGAAACTGTAAGCAAGTCCCCAATTAAATGTTTTCTTTGATAAGAGTGGCCTTAGTCATGATATTTCCTTACAGCAATAGAACAGTATCTAAGAACACTATAGTTTATAAGAATTTGGAGGAGGGGCTAGAGAGATGTCTCAGTAATTAAGAGCACATACTCTCTTGCAGAGGATCTGAGATTGAATCCCAGCCCCACAACCACATGTAACTCCAGCTCTAGAGGGATTCAACACCTTCTTCTGGACTCTTTCACAATCATGCCCTTAGGCCAACCTAAACTAGATCATCCTTCCATGAAACTCTCTTCCAAGTTATTCTATAACATACCAAGTTGATAATCAAAATTAACCATCAGAATTAGTTATTCTATAACAGCCTTGTGCTATTACACCAGTGGGTATATCTTGCTTGACCAACATGTAGTGTGACACACAGAGTCTACAGTTGAGACCATGCTTTCCCAGCAGCCGACATAGAACCTTCAAGCACTACAAGGGCTAGTCATCAAGAAGAAAGCTTCTAACCCAATTCTTGCAACCTGAGCATATGATAGCTTCAGCAGTAGACTTACCATCTAATTCTGGTGAGCAACTAACACCTTAGGCAATTGCTTGTATTGTTTTGGGAGCATTATGGAATTCCCTGACCAACAACACTAAGAGAGGGAGCAAACGTGTGGAAGTGGGATTTTCATGTAATAACCTATAGCATCTGGAAGCAGCTTAAATTTAGATTTTTGTCATATCTGAGGCCTTCTCTTTCATTTGATACTCAAACATTACCTACACTAACATTTCTCTGAAATCACTATGAATTCTTAGACATTTTCATTCTTATGCTTTGTTAAAGTATATAAATGTGACATTGACATCTAGGGAAATTTCTGAATAATTTTCTTCTAAGAACAGGGATTTGCAAGGAAATCTACTCTAAAATTAAATGATTGGCCAATTATTTATAAACTATTTTCCCTAATTCCTTTTGATCTCGGATATGTTTGGAGTTCTGGGGATAAATATCTCTTGTAGGTACATCTGCCCACTTCTTGGGAATCACTTGATGTACCATGCCAATGTAATTACATCGTTCATCAATTTCGACCTACATTATAATTTCTATCTACTCTTCACTATTCTTTTCTACCAAAGTCATGCCTCCTTGATTTCCAGATTACATTGATTTTATGTTCTTGTTCCGTTCTTTGGTTTCACTGGAATGTTAGAAAAGTCTAGTAATAGGTATATTCAAGAAATCATCTAGAACTAAAAATTTTTGTTGTCTGCCCCATTGTATTGCTCCTATATTGGAATTTTTCTTTTTTTTTCACTTGTGACATACTGAAAGAAGTTACATCTTAAACTAATTTCTTTTTTAATTTTTTGGTTACTTATTAATTTTTTTAATTTTTATTGAGACAGGGCTTTTGGTTACTTGGGGTGGCCTTGAACTTTCTATGTAACTTCCAATACTACACCCAACCTCCCCAGTGCTATGTATTATAGGCATGTACCACTATACCCAGATCTATCCTAATTTTTGAGTATAATGTATGACATATTTATAGATGTAGTTTTCAGTTCTGTACATGGCAGCCAATATTTTAGCTGAATAGAATTGAATTAAAAATCATACTGTATACCATGTAATAATAATAATTTTTTTAAAACTCATTTCCCATAACTATGTGAGTGAGGTTTGTCCATCTGTCTGTCTCTGTACTGTGTGTGTTATGCCATATGAAAATATCCCATGCTGAATCCCTGGCAGCATAATTTTTAAAACATTGGCTTATCATGGATTTATATCTAAATAGAAATATTTTGACATCTTTTACAAAATACCTAAATATAACTTAATCAGCAAAAGTGTGAAAATGAAGTTCATTTTTCATTGTAGAAATCAGCAACAGCTGGGTGAAGAATATCTGTTAAAAAGCATTGTTTAGGGCTGGTGAGGTGGCTTAGTAAGTAAAGGTACTTGTCACCAAGCCTGATGACGTATCTGCAGTACCCACATGGTGGAAGGAAATAACCAGTTCTTAAGGACTGGAAAAGCACATACATTTAGAAAATAGAATAAGCTGAAGCCTGGCTTATAGGTATTTGATTTAAAAGCTTTCAATTTGTATATTTTTAGCAACATGTTGGTTCCTAATTTTTTTCTAAATGAATATTCATATATCTTTTCCAGTAGACATTATAGCAACTCAAAAAAGAAGTCCTTTTTGCTTGGCAATTTTATATTGCAATAAAAATGGATGGCGGTTCATTTTGTTCCACATTCTTGTCAGTACCTAATGTTGTCATTGTTTAGGTTTTGCTGTTCTAGTCTGTGTGAAGCAGTCATTCACTTAATTGAGCACTTTTATGTGCTCTCTGAATGTCTTTTTAGGCGATGTGTCCAGAACTTTAGCCCATTTTTTTTGGTAACTTTCACATTAGAAGTGGCTTTAAGTGTTTGAGAAGTGTTTATTTACATCATTTGTTCAGTTGTTAGTGAGATTACTTAGAGTTTTTGTTGTTCAATGATCTTTTAATTATAATATTAGTGTGTGTGTTTGTGTGTGTGTGTGTGTGTGTGTGTGTGTGTGTGTGTGTGTGTGTGTGTAATGAAGGATGCATGTGCCACAGACCCATGTATTGAAGTCAGAGGACAACTTTCTGGAGTCAGTTCTCTTCTTTCACCTTTGCTTGGGTTTGGAGATTAAAGTCATATCAGTAGGCTTATGCTACAAGCACCTTTACCTAATGAGCCATCTTAACAACCCAGTTAAGTGTTTTAAATTGTGCACATATTTTGACTATTCACCACCTGTTAGATAACTAACTGCCAAGTACTTTCTCTTATTTTGTAGTTTGTCTCATTATTTTGTTGAGTGTTTCCATTGTTGTACAGAAGCATGTTAGTTTGAAGTAATTCCATTTTTCAATTTTTGTCTTAATCAATAAACCTTTTATTTCTTACAGAAGTACAAGGTCAAGTTATCAGCAGATTCTGTTTGGTGGCAGCTCACTTGCTGGTTGATAGATACTTTCTTGATTTTGCAATTTTTTTAAAGCAAAATATAATTATATCATCTTGTCCCTCCAACTCTTCCCATGTTACCCCTCTTTTCCTCTCAAATTCATGGCCTTTATTATTATTATGTGTGTAAGATAATACACACACACATATATGTGTATATATATATACATACATATATATATATATATATATATATCCTGGTGAATCTCTCTGGTGATGCTTTTATACTTATATATATGTTTCCCAGGCTGCTTACCTGATATTGGACAACCAATTAGGGTGCTAGTACCTGGGAAAGACTAATTCTTTCTCTCTTTTGAAGTCATCATTTGCTTGTAGTTCTTTGTCTAGCAATGGGTCCTTGTGAGATTTCTCCCTTCTACATTACCATATTCATTGGTGTGTTCAGGTCTTATTTAGGCAACCATATTGTTAGGGAAAATTTTGAAACTAAACTTTTGGAGAAATATTCAGAAATGCCTTGTCTATGCCAACATCTTGAAGTATTTCCTATATGTTTTCCTTTTGCGTTATCAGAGTTTTGGGTGTTACATTAAGGCCTTTGAGCCATTTTCCATTGGCTTTTACACAATGAAAGATGAGTTGAAATTTCAGTCTCCTATATGTGCCTATTATGTTTTCCCAGCATCATTTAAATCTGTCCTTGCTCTGGGATATGATACTCTATTGACTGTAGATGTGTAGGTTTATTTCTGCCTTAATCTCAGTTTCGTACTGGGAACTAGACCTCAGAACGTGGATTTTTCATTTCCTTAGTGTTGACTTTTAGGTACATTTTATCAAAAAATATGTTTTGCCAGGATTTTCTTTATGTCTGTAGCTTTTCTCACTGCCTTGGCAGCATATTCTAGAGGATACTTGTTTTTAAAAGCAAAATCAGGACACATCTCTAAGACAAAATATAATACTAAAATAGAAGATGGGCAGTGATGTGTATTCACAGTGTATTGAATGAAGCATACAGTTACAATGTACATTTGTGTGTGTTTACTATATTAATGAACAGATGTGTTTATAGCCATAGACAACACATGTGTAGATGGGATAATGTATTATTCAGGGTTCTCCGGGAAAAAAAATAGTAAAGGGGTTGATATACCTCTGAAAGAGGACAGTGAAAGTATATTGCTGACCTTTCCAGCTAAAAGCAAATTGCTTCTGGTGAGGCTTACTTACAGTGATAGAGGAAAACATTTTCAAAATCATTATCTACATATCACACACCAAATGATGTGCTTAATTTTCTCAAACAATGAAACCACATCTGGTATAGTACCACACTTAGAGTCACCATGTGGCTAAACTTATAATAACCCATTCCTTTGTCCAATATCCATCTGTCTTTGGCACATACACTGAAATAGAACAGTTATGCTGGAATGTGGCAGGAATCAGCACCCTTTCAAACTTCATATTCTTCATGGTGGCGCTAATCTCTGAGATCATCATAGGAATGCAGTGGTTCCCATGGTCTTTACATCATAACAGCCTTTTTTCCATGAATCAGAGAGCCAGTGTAAAGATTCTGCCAGCAGCTGAGTATATCTTCTCTAATGATGCATTCTGTATCCATAACCACAGCATGAGTTCAGGGACTCACCAGTCCACTGTGAGAACTTGACCTCCATAAACTTTAATTTGAATGGTAGATTACACTGAGACTTAAGGGTTTATCAAATTAGTTTCAGTTCAGAGCCAGCATCCAATAGTTTCCAAATGATCTGGTTATTTCCCTTTCCTCGATGCAGTTGCCCTGATAAAAAGCCACAGGTTGCTTCAGAGAAGGTTGGAGGAAAGACTAACAGTTTTCAGTTTCATCAGTCTACTGAGATCCTTCCTGGAAGAGACCCATCCTTTCATTCAAGTACTACAAGTAAAACGGTTCCATTCTAGGTTGATTGAGTGTTTTTAATGCTTCCAGTAAAGCAAGAATTTGGTAAGATCAGCATAATCATTGCCGTTGATTACCTGAGTCCAGTTACTTTGATTGATGCTTTGACTCTGCTCTCCACTCTAAGTAATCACGTGTGCTCACCTTACTTTTGGCACATGTGTGCTGCCATTCGGTCAGAGTTTTTCTAGGATATAACTGTTTCCATTGAATTTGGACTAATTGGTTCAGTGACTTCAATCTCTATTCCAAGGACTAGACTGCTCAGAATAGTGATTATAGGGCTCTACAAACACAGCATTTCATGGCCTTTTTCCCATCATAAAACTCTTACATTCTTTCTAGTTCCTCTTTCACAATGTCCCCTGAGTCTTGGAGGGGAAATAGATTTGTCCTTTTGAGAGCCAAACACTCAATAGTCATTATTAGGACAGCAGTGAGTCTCTATGCAAAACACCACTCACTGCAACATGAAGCTTGGACAAAAGCTGAAAGCAGCATCAGTAGGTGGGCATAGACATGAGTAGAAGCAGTTTGACTACATATCCTTTTAGCAAAATGATAGCAGTCAGTTCACTCCTCAAGTTTATGAACTCCATAACAATACACTCTTGTCTAGGTTTACATAACCAGCCATGAGTTCCCTCATGTAAAGGAGGCCTCAAATCTAGTTAGAAAGTGATTGGTTATCTCTATAATAGTCATGCCACTATTTCAACAGAGGGCACATCTTGCCTGACAGGTCATTATTATAGTTTGTAGAATTCCTGGCTGGATTGTTGATGACTTGTCTCCCCCAGCATCCTGAATAGCACCTTTTGGCACTATGAAAGCTAGTCAAAGGAGGAAACATCCAGCTCAGTTCCAATTTGATTTCTCCACATCCTGTGATCAAAGTATGTGGGGTCTTTAGCAATAGGATATTGAAATCAAGTTATGGTGGACAAGCAAGTGCAATGGCAATGACCTATACTGTTTGAGGAAGCCTCTGTGACCTTCTTCACTAACAGTTCCTAGGGAGATTTCCCACACTTAATACTGGGATTCTCAAATAGTAACTTATGGCTTCTGGGATTCAAGTTATCCATCTATACAGGGCACCTCTGTTCAAACTCTTTTTTAGTCATTTTTATTACTTTGTCAAGTATTTGGTTTCTGCATGGCTTCTTCACATCTTTAGTTTTGGTTATGACTTACCTTTTACTCCCTCCTCTCCCCAGTCCCTGACCTGCTTTTCCATCTTACTTACTGTGGGCCACCTTTCAGCCCACTAACATAACAAACTACTCAATTTTGATCCTAGATAGATCAAATCGAATATGAAAAACAAATTTTAAAGTTTTTCAAATGAAAATAAACTCCCCAAGCTGCAGCAATTAATAAAGAGTTTCTGGTTAGTGAACCACATCACTAGATTTAGCCTAATCCAGTTATATATTCCTTCTACCATTATCCTACACTTTTAATCTCCATTCCCAGATGTTTCTAGATTTCTGCTTGTAGAAATCCCAAAACTCAAGTTATGTAGTTGTCTTGAGGGGAAGTGCCCCTTCTCAGGAATTACAATTTGTACCTAGCCTTAAGGTGAGACTTATGCCTAGTCTATACATAGGTCTAGAAACAAACAGGAAAAGGGGTGGGTCCTGAGGAGACTAAGCATTGTTTTGCATGGCATCTGCTGGCGAAGGGTTTTTAATCTGTGCAAGGTATGTTTTCTAAAAGATGAGCAGAAAGACGGTATACCACTAGAGATGAGGAATTTGCTATGGCTTGGGAGTAGGGGGGCACTTTTTCTGAAGATATGGGGGCTTTCCACAAGAAAAGAAGACTCTTTAGAATTCCAGTGCCTTATACCCACGGCTTCTTTATGGTCTTCCCACATATCTCTATTCCAACTGATGAGATTCCATTGTGTCCCAAGCAGTGTTCTCCCTCTAGTAGCAGTTACATTACTTGGATGGTAGTTCAACTTGAATTGTCATCTGCAATGTCATGACATGAGATGCTGAGTGAGAATTTTGGCAGTCTTACCCCTTAAGCTATAGGAAATTAGAAACTCTTTCAGGACGCGTAGAGATATTTCCAGGCATTTGGCCTTGGAATATAAATCACTCAACTAATCCATTTTTACCATTTTTTTTTGTCCACACACATTAAAAGCAACCATCTACACTCATTATATTTACCATACTCATTAGTCCACCAACAATGTTCAAAATACACATAGTCAATGAGCTCCTTACCTTACAGTTTTTGATCACGATTATCCAAAGAATATCATGGACTATTAAACATCTCTTTATTTCTTGAAATTGTCATTAGTATCTTTAAATGTAATCAGGTCAGGAGGCCAGATTCATAAATCCCTGAACCAATCAGAAAACTCATCCTTTAAACTCTCTTCCTCCAGTATTACTCTCAGTACCAAAGTATGTATTAGATGGCTTTAATAACCATAATAAAATAACATAGATAAAACAACTTAAACAACAGAAAATTATTTTCTCACCATTTTGAAGGCTGGAATCCCAAGGTCTGTGTGCCAGCAGGATGAAGTTCTGGTGAAGATTCTCTTCCCAGCTTGCAGACTAGATTGTGGGTGTCTCGCTATTTCCTTACATGACCTTCTCTTGGTGTAAGTGGAGAAAAATGGTAGTGGTGTGGAGGAGGTAAATTTTCTCTTATAAGGTTATCAAACTTAGAAGTTTGGGACCCCAAATTATGATTTATTTTATCTTTAGTTACTTTCAGATATCTAAGTACAGTTGTATTGAATGCTAGTGATTCAGCATGAATTTGGGTTGGGGGACTACATAATAGCGTATCCCCAAAGGAGAGAGAAAATATCACTTCAAAGCTGTTATTTACAAATCATTTCAAGCTCTTATGACATCAAAAATTATCATTGTCAAAGTTTTTCTAGTGGCAATTATCACTCCAGTGTTTTAAGGGAAAGAATCTTGGCTTCAAGGAAGGCTTAGAACTGATCTGATGGTTTCGATCTTTTCAGAAGAGGGAAACTACATACATAATTTCCTCTATGCTTAAAATGTTGGGCTTGGGTTCAGGGAAATGTGGGGCTCCTGAAAGGAAGGGAATCGAGAACTAGACCTTCTTCTAAGAAGCACCAAGCTCTTACTGTGTAGCTTCTGTGTTAAGATGTCCCCTATTCCTATCATCAAGAAGACACATCACAGAGATGGATCAACAGGAAAGAATACTGGCTACTCTTCCAGGGCACTGGAGTTTTAAATCTAGCACTCTCATGGTGGCTCCAAACTGCCTGGAGTTTCAGTCTCACGGGATCCAACAACATCTTCTGTCCCCTGTGGGCACCCGACATGCAAGTGGTGCACAGGTATCATGAAGGCAGAACACCAAAAATGTTTTTAAAGGGCAACATTAGCCACATTACCCTTAATCTGAGATACTTCTTCGTATTGAGAATAAGTTTAAAATGTAACTCTGGTTGCTTAGAGAGGTTTCTTAAAAGAAGGAGAAAACTGGTATTTGAAATGGTATGTCCCTCCTGCTGGAGTTCAGCTATTTGTTACTGGCTACATAGATGTGCGTAAAGAAAGAAACGTTTTAGTCCACATCAATTATGGCATACATCAGTTGTAAATAAGTCTTTATGTTATAGGAGAAAGAAAAGGAAGCCTTTTTCTTTTTCTTACGTTCTTCTCAGGTGTCTCATACATACATCACTTCCAAGCTGCTTAAGTGGAGAAGAGAAGTAGTCTGCACCGGAATACAGAGCCATCTAATCTCATGTGGACCTGTTGCTAAAGAATGTAGCAGCAGCAGCAGCACATTAATAAAATTATTCATATTTATCAATATACAAAATGATATAAATTTATATTACATAATATATTTATATTATAAAATATACAAATATTTATATATAATATATAAATGTTATATAATGCATAAAATTTAATAATAACAGCTAACCAATAAAATTATATTTCTCAACACTTTCCTTCATTGAGCAACTGTAATCAGATATGGTTTCATGGATTTCTTAAAGCCCTGATGCTTTAGGACTTTATAGAGGAGATTCTTCTAAATGGGGGAAGAAAATTGTCTAGTAAAACAGATGGAAGTACAGGGTCAAAATATTTAAAATATTAAATCACTATTACATAGGGTGATGAATGACATACTTGGTACATAATACACTAAAAGAAAAAGAAATGTGCAATATTTTATCTACAATGATCTTCATAATGTTGTTAGTGGTGATTATCTTATGTGACTAATTTTAAATAGTTAAAATTTTCAAAAAGTACTGACATTATAATAAGGAACACATGCCAATTAGTTCTCATCTTAGAAAGAATTTTCTCATCCCAGGGGGAAAAAGGAAAAATGTTTCTTTTCAAAGAGGCTAAACTTTTATATGTCTGTATAAACAAGTGAGCTTGTCCGTTCAGCTCTGAGGCACTGCTGAGGTTTCGGTGACAACTTAATGAATTTCTGTTGGATGTGTAAATTATCAGTGCTAATACAGTTTATCTGGAAATCAGCAAAATAACTAAATGCATTTTACTCTTTGTTCCAATCCTTCTGTACTCCAGTACCCCTGTGCATTCATTTATCATGCCAAGTTTGCAGCTCTCCTTTGTTGAGAAGTGAGGCCACCAGATACTTATTCATGCTCTGATCCCTATGACAAAAAGAGTCGGACTAGAATAGGCTTACCTTCACATTTGGAAGCAGGATTCAAACAGATTAGAACATTTTTTTAAGGATGCTATTTAGCTGATTTGATTTAGGCCAACACTATGTGGAATTCGTATTTCTCTTTCATAATAAAAATATATTTTCTGTAAGTTGCAAGAAACATCTCTGATAACCCCAGGTAATCTCATATCAGAGATAAACTTCAGATCAACATATTTGTTCCTTAAAAGAAATGTTTAAGAATCCTGCCTTGCTTTATGTATAACATACTGCTTACTCCATGTGGATCTGTGAGGCCTATGGCACAAGATGGAAGCTTTAAAGAACAAGGGAGAGAACCTTATCTAGCTACCTCCTCAATTTTCTTCTTTTTTTATTTTATAATTAATTTAATTTCACATATCAGCCACAGATTCTCTGTCCTCCCTCCTCCCACCCCCCAGCCTTCCCCCCCAATCCACCCCCCATTCCCATCTCCTCCAGGGCAAG
This sequence comes from Peromyscus nudipes, assembly GCA_902168325.1. Taxonomy (NCBI): domain Eukaryota; kingdom Metazoa; phylum Chordata; class Mammalia; order Rodentia; family Cricetidae; genus Peromyscus; species Peromyscus nudipes. The sequence continues at coordinate 16,038 of CABHPH010130462.1, forward strand.
GTCTCCCCTGGGGATTCAGCTTAGCCTGGTAGATTCAGTTGAGGCAGGTCCAGTCCCCTCCTCCCTGCACCAAGGCTGAGCAAAGTGTCTCAGCATAGGCCCTAGGTTCCAGAAAGCCAGCTCATACACTAAGGACAGGTCCCTGTCCCACTGCCTGGGAGCCTCCTAAATAGTTCAAGCTAATCAACTGTCTCACTTATCCAGAGGGCCTCAATTTTCTTCTTAAGTGCAAATACATCACCTGCCTAGAAACTCTTGAATCAGTTATGTTTGGGACAAAGGTTGAAAGACTACATACGAGTGTCTCTGAAATACTTGTTTCATAGCTTGCGACTGATATTGAAGACACTAAATACTTCTCTGGGGTTGCCCACTTGATCTGTTTTAGATATCAGTTAGGGCTGACCTATGTCTCCGTTTCTTATTTATAACATGAGAATGCCTGAATCATGAGGACAAAATGGGATAATGCATACAAAACAACGCCGGCCAGACAAAGTTCACTTCATAGGTAAAATCTTGATAAATGGCCAAATGGGAAGAATAAATTTTTCATATGGTCTCAAAAGATTACCTGACACTTACGTTTTCAAAGAGGAAAGGGGATGTTTGCACCCATAAACATACCTTCTGTCAGAATTCACATATTCTTGCATTATCTCTTCAGTTGACATTTCTTATTCTCAGAAAAATGAGGAAAATGCACCTTGGAGTTTATTACTGGCCTCCTATGGAAGCAGAAGCCAGGCTTTTTTGTTGTTGCTGTTGTTACTATTATTTTATTTCATTCGTGTAAGTGTCCTGCCAGCATGTGCCCGTGGAGGCCAGAAGAGAGTACCAGATCCCCTGGAACTGAAGTTACAGACCCTTGTGAGCTGCCATGTGGGTGCTGATGATTGAACCTGGATCCTCTGGAAGAGAAGCCAGTGCTCTTAACATCTGAGCCATCTCCTCAGCCCCAGAAACCAGTCTTTAAAAATCCCAAAAAGGATTAAGGGAAGTCCCGGGTGGGGGGAGGATATGTAATAGGATTGTGGTAGAGAAAATAACATGGGCTGAATGTTGACAAGAAATAGTCTATATGCTAAAGCCCACATTGCACTGCTGGGCCTGACAGCTTGCTTGGTTGACACCACATTTGTCATTGGATCCCCCAGGAGGTATCAGAATTCATTTCCGACATCCCCTTTCCATATGCCTGTCTGGTGTTGACCTGAATGAGTAATGATGAAAGCCGAAACTGAGAAGTATGAATGGGGATTTGCTGGAGGATACTGACTAAGAGAAAGTAAGAGTCTACACCTGGAGACAGTTAAAAAATAATAAGCACACATGGTCTCCCAATAATGATTTTATTTTTATAGGATGTTGTGTAAAATTACTTAAAACACAAAGTCATAACTGGTTATACATTGAGCTATTTAGTTTTTTTTCTGAAGGAATATGATTACATGAAATCAGGGGTTTTCCAGGAAGGGGTATGAGAGGATTCTTCAACCTAAAAGCCTGGAATCCAACAGAAATGTGAAGTGCCCGTAACTTTAAATCTACCTCATAGGCCAGCATTAGTCAGGTAATATGAAATGATAAGGGGCAGCCAGAGAATGAAATTCGAAACTTCTGAATTAATATTCATTCTCAAATTTGAGTAAACTTCAGGTAACTCAGTTTCAGGTAATAAATTCCTATAATGTAAGACATGTACTCATGTTGAGAATGAGCTCTGTGGATCTGTGCTTGATTTCAATTGCCTTCACAGACTATTATACATTCTGGAACTATGCCCAGAGATGCAGGTTCAAACTACTCCATGGGGGACATGGGGGGCTTTGTTCTGACAAGTTCCTTGTAGGACACCGAACTTACCATGTGCTGGGTCTCTTTGTCCCCAAGAAGGCATCAAAATTCCATTCTGACATAACCTTTTCCCATGCCAGGTTTCAATTTATTATAAAGTTAAAGAATTAAAGAATCCTCTCATTTTCAGGGTCAAAGAGATATTTTGGGACGCAGCCCAGAACAAAAGCATGAATAATTAAACTCAAGTCACCATTGAATATATCAAAGCACCACAATTCAAAAGGTTAAAAATGTAAAAAGTGACCTTTACATAGTGTAACAATACACAGTGTTTTGTTGAATTCAAAAACCATCAGAAGAGAATAGGACGCCTTAAACAATAGTCAAAATGGATTAAAAGTTTTCAAAGGATATATTCAGTTTAGTAAGTAATAAGTATTTTTTCATTGCAGTTGTTTTACTAAGTGGTGTACTTTCTAAAACTGCAATAATAAGCTAAACCACATACATGTAATTTAATCTACGTTCTTAGACCTACTCAGTATGTAGCTGTGTAGTAAGTACAAAGCTATACTCAAGTGAAATGGAAAAGAAACACAACTTACAATTTTTTTAAAGGGGAAACCATATAAGGAGAGACTGAATAAACCACTACCAACCTAAGGAATATATAGAAAAGTATATCATGCTAAACTTAGTGCTCACCTCTCATGCTATATTGTATGGTGAACAATGTAAGAAGTTAAAATTGGCCCTTGTTCAAGGAGAAAGAAAAAATCTGATGAAAATGGACATAAAACTCCACTAAGAAATGCCAGCATCTTCCAGGGAGAAATCTGGAACTCCAAATCACCACTCATATTTTGTTATTGATTATGGTTGATAGCTCCCCCAATTACTTCTATATTATAGATATAGCTCACCCATGATAATCTTGTGCCAAAGGACCAGAAAAATAAGGCACAATCACTGAAAGTTGGTGGAGTATAAAAATTTACAGTTATACTTGATCTCCTGTTCTGGGGGAGTAAGTAAAGATTAGATAAGGCAAAGAAATTGATGCCACTTAAAGATGATTTGTGTGGGCCTCCAAACGAATAGCTAAGCTAATTACATGCATCTCATTAACCGATTTAAGACACAAAAGTGTCCATTTCTCTAAGAGAACTGCTTTTACGGCAAGACATAGTCTCTCTCTTGCCCTGGAGCCAAGTAATGGGAACCCTGAACACACTGCGCAGCTTCTGTTGGAAGCGGTTTCCGACAAAACAATACAGAAAGGGATTAACACAGCTGTTAGTGAATCCCAGGAGGATGGCAAAAGGAAGTGCCAGGTCAATGACTGCTATAACTCCACAGCTTTTAATGATACCCATCCAGGCCAGAGCGTCCAGGAAGGTCAGAACGTGGAAGGGAAGCCAGCAAATGATGAACGCCAACACAACAGCAGCTGCCATCTTCAAGACTTGGTCACGGGTTATTCTGTTCTTCCCATAGCTATTAGTCTTCAGCAGGTGTTTTCTGATTCCAAAGTAACACGTTGCTATGAATATTAAAGGAATAATAAAACCAAGAATATTTTTCATTAAGGCAATCCCTGCAGACCACTGGGCATATTTCTCAGGTGGGAAAGCCATAACGCAAGCATTCACGCCTAAGTATTCAATGGTTCTGACATCTCGGAAATAAAATGTTGGCAATGAGGACAGACAGGCCATACACCACACAAGGGGGACTACGTAAGATGCTTGCCAGGGATTCCTTCTTTGAGACAGAAAAGGGTAGATAACCGATTGGTACCTGTCAACACTCATGCAGGTAATGAAAAAAATGCTGGCAAACATGTTCAGGGTCAGAAAAGAACCAAACACTTTGCACATTACAGGTCCAAAGAGCCAGTCATATCTGTAAGAGTAATAGGATGCCCAGAGAGGAAGGGTAGCCAAAAGGAGTAAGTCAGCCACAGCCAGATTGAAGATGTAGATGCTGGAAACCTTTTTAGGGCCCTTTTGACAACAAAACAGTGAGACGACAACAATATTAACGACAAACCCAATGACAAAAATAAGGTAGTAGAGAACAGGAATTGCTTCCAAATGCTTATCTGACGGTTTGTGCGAGCAGTTAGAGGCGGACTCATTGGTGCCAGACATGTTGAGATTATCAAAAGGAAGGCTGCTGGTGATGTTTTTGCTGGTGGCGGCAAAACTGAAGTTGTCCTTCATATTGAATTGTCAGCGACTCCTAATTCTTATGCCTTGTCTGGAGGAGAAAAATAGAATGCTTAATGCACATCCAAAGCCTGAGGGATATTTGAGTCATAAGCATTTTGAAAATTTGTCAAAGGCCAAAATAATGTAAGTAGTTGTAGAAAACATTATAAAACAGCACCATGCTTGACAAATAGGAATGACTGCTACCTCTTGAGGGAAAAAAAACATTTCCTCAGTAGTATTAGACTGAAAATTCTGAACAAAACTTTTTGTCTTTCTCTCCTCTCATGCCTTTGAAAAGTTGAGACACAAATTAACAGCTTAAAAGTTAGTCAGGGTAGAAGTTGTATGAGACAAATAAGAAGAAGCCCAAAGACAACAAGAAAGGAGGCATATTTCTCCATTGGTGTGCTTTCTAGAAATCTCACTACTACTGCCTGCTGCTTAACGCTTTAGTGAAGTAACTTATATACAAATAGTTACAGCTATGGAAAATATGGGTAACACAAGCCATAGGAAAAAATAGGTTAAGTGTACAGAGAACTGAAAGAATATACAGAAAAAGTATGTTGGGATAGAGGGTCAGGGTCAGTGTTTGCTAATTGAAAAGCCTCTATTTATTTACTTTCCCCTTGCTTTCACGTTAACAAGAAGAACTCATGGATATGGATGCATTCCCTAAAGCCTTTACCTCAAAATTTTAATAGTGAATGCTGGGTTTCAATATGGATATTTAAATCTGAGCTATTTCATAAGAAACAAATCCATTTTCACTTTAATTAGAAGATTAATAAAACAAAACAACCAAACCTGAGTCAGGGTCAAATAGATATAGTTTTGGTTGCTCAGTTAAATCAGAATTGAGCATCAGTGACTAATTATAATATAGTCTTACCATTTTTTTCTTTGCCGTCTTTTCAGTTAACAGAACAAAATAATCATTACTTTTCAGCATTAACGATAGTGTTCAGGTGTGAGGGGTGGTTTTTTTCTCTTTAAACTAGCCATATTACTTTGAAACAAAAGAAAACTAAATATAAACAAACGAAGAGAAAAACTATTACAGCAGATAATTTCAAAGTACATACAAGCAAATACTCAATTGAGAATGTAACCACTAGAGAACATCCTAAGGACCCGCAAACTGGCATTTTTGTCAAACACCCGTTCTTTTGTATGACCTTCCAAATTAACATGAAAGAACCAAAAAGAAATCCACTAAACACTTACTAGTTGCCAGTGTTTAAAGCACTTATCATAAATCAGTTTCCTTAGCTCCCACACGCACTCCTGTAAGAGAAATAGCAGTTAAAGAATTAAGGCGTTCTGCAAACTGCAGTGTTAAAATACAGGAAAAAGAAAACGTTTGTCCACACACACCAACAGTTTTTAATGCTGTATGTTCTCCTTCCCAACTCAAGCATGTATAAATTGTTCTGACTTACCTTAAAAATGCAGGCTGAAGAAAGCTTTCAGTTCTGCACTCCTTCCATCCCCAGCCTCTGAGATGCAACTGCACCAGACCTCTGGTTTCTCTCTTATATATTCGCTCTGTCCACTGGGGAGCCTTCAACCTACATAATTCTTAGGCTGACTTATGAACACTTGCCAGCTTTCCAGAGGGTTTTTTTCTGGCTGCAAAACATTAATCTGAAATTCTCATGTCTCCAATCATAACAGCTCATTCAAATAAATCTCAAACAAAAAAAACGAAGTTTCCACAAATGTGTTAGAGAATTTTAAACTCAGTGGCTTACTTTAAGAGAAGAATACAATTTTTAGCAAAATATTCTTTTTCTATTTTCATGATCATAGCATTCTAAAACAAGTTAAGAAGTAGGGAGACTAGAGAGTTTATTCTAGCAGGAGTCTTTGTTCACAACAATCTTTTACAGCCTTCAGTACATTTTGAAATTTTTACCCTTGTTTATTAAAGAATGGTAGCAATTTTACTAGAGGTCTACAACTTTTAAGTTTTCTACCTTGCTTTGAAACACTTTGGTTGCCCTGCTGCTGGAAGGTTAGGGTTAGGAAAGATAAAATTTTCTTGTGACAATAAAAGGTTTTGACATTTAGTGCCTGCTTTCATGTGACTCGGTCACAACCATAGCTCAAATATACAGCAGTAAGGTAAAGAATGATTAGTTGCTGTTGTAGGCTGCCGCCGCTGCTGCTGCTGCTGCTGCTGCTGTTCTGATTGTTTCCCAGTTTTGTGGAAGGATGATCACCTTCACACAATCCAGCAGCAGTAAGAGTGAGAAAATGAATACAGTCCAGAAGGATAATGCCAGATGACAGTAAAGCCTTTGTGCCTAACACTGTGCTATATACTTTGTGCTCAATAGTTCAACAAAGAGGCGCCATAGCACACAGTAGGGAATGGCTTCTGAGGTCCAACCACTGGGCTTCATAAGCCAAGTTCTATCACATCTTAATTCATTTCCTTCTTCATTTAGAGTACTTAAAATGATGCCCAACACACAGCAGATGCCCTTATACAGTATTAATATTATTGCCTCTTTACAAATCAGGAAACAAAGGGTGACAGAGTTTAAATAAATTCTCTGAGATCCCATGGCTATTATGTGGACATGTGAATTTCCACAAAAGCAAACTCATGTCAGAGCTCATATTTTTTAATTTCTATACAGTGCTAGCTGCTCCTTTCATCTCACCTTTCACTGAGCAAAGAGGATACATGCAGCACTTTTGACAATCTTGTTGCTGACAGCTAAAAAGCTATTACAAAAGCACCAAAAAGGAAGAAAGTTTGAAGGATTGCTATGCAAGGGAAAGTGTTCTTCTTAAATGTATTAGCAAAATGGAGACCAAGGAAGAGAAATGTATAATCAGGAAATTTTCTGTAGTTAACCCACAACACTACAAACGGCTGTGCAATTCCAATGATCCTATGGGTCCTAGTCTTCAAAGAAGCAGGGAGTGGTATATTGGTAGTAGAGTAGTGAGCATTATTGCCTCTCAAGTTTTGAGCAGAGGAAGATATCCTTGTCCTTAGTACACAGCATATAGGTATGGAGTTCAATAGAACAAGGAAAGAGAAGTGATCATAGGTAACAGGTGACAAAACTACAAATGTCACAAGAAGCAGCAGACAGCTTGTGACATCTGTCTCTCCATTGATAATAAAGGAAATCCTACAACACATTACCATATAGAACTGGTAAGAGTTGCTTAGCATAGCCTGAAAAAATACAATAAGCTCCAAAGGCTTGAAGGCATTGGCAAAAAGCGCGTGCGCGTGCACGCGCGCGCACGCACACACACACACACACATATACACACACACACACACATTTGTTAAATCTCAAAATATGTCTGACTTATGTTCTGCACAGATTCAGGTAGAAGCTCTGTTCAAATAATGGAAACCTGATGTCTGGGAACAAAAGACTAGGCACATATGTTCATCGGCAGGAGAGTTGAAAGGAGAATGAGCTTCATTCTTTGTTTAAGCCTGGTTTCTGCCTTCATTTCAAATGTTTGTTTTTGCCACATACAGGGAATTTTCCAGGCCAGAGCCTCTGAGTGGTCACAATGGGTCAAATTCCCACCCTGCTCCATTTAGAGCCCCCCTCCCACCCTCATGCTGCCTTGCAAAGAAATGAGCAGGCAGTGAGCTATAAACTTTAGAAAAAGGGGAAAAATCTGCAGGCTGGCCTCCTGGAGACCTAGCCTTGAACACTCCCTAGAAGCTGGGGACCTTGTCTAGAGCTTTCATTCTTCATTATAGTAAGTTCTGACGTAAATAAACTTTAAAGAAGCATACACTTCCCAGAAGATTCAAAACACCTTTGCTTTCTTTCTTCATAATTTTAGAGGAAAAATTCCCATAAGCCAAAGGAAAAAAATTGTAACTGCAAGGAATTAAGGGGGTAGAAAAAAAGGAATAGCAATAATATTGACACCACTCGAAGCAAAAAAAAAAAAAATACAGCACATTATTGATTCAGCAATGAACTCCCAGTTAAGCCAACAATGTAAATACACTTGAGAGTCAAATAAATGTCAGGCATGGGAAGCAGTACAACACAAGAAAAAAAAAACACACTCTTCCAGGGACTGGATAATTTTTTTTCACTTGAAGATTGACTTTACAAGCTTTGGGTCATTTGAATAAACTATGCAGCTCTTAAGAACAAATGAATCAGGGTTAGCAGATTTAACAATAGTAAATCACATTTTTTCCTGAGAACCTGTTCTTTCCTGTAAGATTACTTAACCATAATTTTAAAGAACTCAAGGTTTTTGTCTTAAGATTTGTTTATTTATTTTTACCTTGTGTGTGAGTGCTTTGCCTGCATGTATGTAAGTGCACCACGTGCCTGCAGTGCCTGCAGAGGCCAGAAGAGGGCATCAGATCCCATAGAAACCAGAGTTACAGATGCTTATGAGCTGCCATGTGCATAATGGGAACCAAACCTGGATCATCTGCAAGAGTATCAATCAAGTGCTCTTAATCGTTAAGCCATTTCTCTAGCCCCAGGATCAGAATGTGTGTGTGTGTGTGTGTGTATGTGTGTGTGTTTCTCCAATGATGAAGGATACAAAGTTCATGAAAACAAATCAGTTTCCCCTCTCTACACTTCTCCCCACACAGAGCATGCCTCCAAAGAGAAAATGAACATACAGATGTAAAATTGTGCTGGGATATGTGCTCGGATTAGAGATTCTGTTTTGTATTTCAGAGCTATTTCCCCTATCCCAGACATCTCTGAGTTCCTATTCAGACTAATGTCCCTTCTACTTCTCCCAAATTTAACATACACTCTCACTCATACACAGACACCCAGAAACACACTTCACACAAGTCTTCCTTCAACTCATTTATCCATAGGCAAGCTCTTCTCTAACTGCCACTTTTTCAGATCTGAGGGTCCCGAAGGCAAGGAGTTAACATAGTGCCTGTAATCAATATGTCCTTCCTCATGTATTATCTTTATGCTTCTATTTGGTTTCCAGTACAAAGAGAATAGGGATGCTAGAATGAAACAGAAGATCCTCTACTCAGAGCTAGTAGTTAAATTGACCATTTTGTAAAAAGCAGCCTAAAAATAAGAGTAAACTGAACAATGTGAGTTATTATTTGTTCTGAATTGACTATCTGCCCAGGCCTCATACAAGGACTGACTGAAGGGAGTATTAAAGCACTTAATGAGGTAGAGTCTACGTGGTAAGCTGAATGAATGACTGACTTAATGTATCCCTGAGACTAGTCATTTCCAGCTGAATCTGGTGTCAAAATCAGGAGAAGGAAAAACTCTATTCATCTTCTCCTCAAAGGCATCTGCAGGCCGAAGCGTTAGTTTGCAATCAGGATCTCACAGAAGCTACTCCACTTCCATCAAATGACACTTCAGATGCTATATAATTGTACTGGGGACAAAGTAAACTAATTAATTAAAACTGTCTATCTTCTTTGCTTACATTAGCTGAGTTTACGTTTTCCATAATCCATTTTAGGATAGGACTAAATTGATTAGCTTGACTACAGTACCCAAAATGGCCAGTTGATTAAGTTATCCAAACCAACCCGTTGTTTTGACAATATTTAGACAGAACTGTTAAGTAATGGGGAGGATTAAATTTTGTCAGATATGATCTCTCAAAGTGTAGTGGATCAACAAATCATTACACTTAATTTGGTGCTTGGGATTGAGGTCCAGAAACTAACTTTCTCAATGTACTGAGAACCTTGGTTTGTCCAATAGCAATAAAAAGTCTCACAAAACTGATGTGCTACTTTACAGCTAATTTATTATTTTACAACTGAGATATCCCACTGTCCAGTGACCCTAAGGTCAGTCTGCCAGCCAAGAATAAGCAAATGAATCATATCTCATTTCCAAATGTGTCTCATTTTTAGAACCAGCATGTGCTTTATTGAATCCAAGAGTTTAACATAATAGTTTGCATATTTAGCACTGAGATTATTCAGTCTGAGCAAACTAGCTACAGATACAGGCATTCTGTGATGAATAGAGTCGTACTTCATCCCACACATACCCATAAATGAAACAGCTAGGTATGGTAACACAAATCTATAATCCCAGCATGGAGGAGGCTGAAGCAGGAGAATCTCAAGTTCAAAGCCTGTCTGAGCTACAGTAAAGGACTCTGAAGCTCCCTTTCCATCTCTTTCTTGATATCAAGAAGTGAGGGAAATCTTATGTCTGATTTGCTTTCTGTTGCTGTGATAAATACTATGACCAAAACCAACTTGTAGATAAAAAGCTTTATTTCATCTTACACTTTACAGTTCTTCATCAACAGAAGCCAAGGCAGGAACTTGGAGAGAGGAACCAAAGCAGGGACCATGGAGGACTGCTGCTTACTGCCTTGCTTCCTGTGGTTTGTTCAGTCACTTTTCTTATAGAGCCCAGGCCGAACTGCCCAGGGATGGCATCATTCACAGTGGACCAGACCCTCTCACATAAATTAGCGATTGAATAATGAATGCCCCACAGTTATGCCCACAGACAATCTGATCTGGGCAATTCTTCAGACTGAGGTTCTCTCTTGCAGATGATTCTAGGTTTCAGTCAAGTTACAGCTGACGCTAACTTGAAAATCTGGTTTGATGACTATAAAATCATTCCAGTAAATCTGATAACCAGGAGCATATCTCACGAGAGCTCTGGGAAATTACATATCAAACATCATCTCATGAGTAACAGTGATGAGCACCTAACAATGATGAGGAATTTTCTCAACCAGTTTGCCTCTTTCAACTCTGGCAGCCATCTCGTTACTTTCATACATTACTTTACATAGTATTGTTAGTTATTGATATAGGCAAGTTCGTGCTCTAAGCTAGCTACAAGTCATTCAAGCTCTACTCTGATGAAGTAGACAAATCTGAAGAAGATAGGAGAGAGGAATCCCTCACCAAAGAGAGAGGAAAGTAGCAAAATAACTCTCTCTCTCTAAGATAGGCCAGCAAGTCACATAAAATATTTCCTAAACAACCAAGGATGGTTACTGGCTTTAAGGAGTTTGTTTGATCCCACCTCTCCTTTAGATCATTCAAGAGATTACTTTGAAAGTGTTTTCGTTAGGAGAACATATGATAATTTAGAATTAGATGGCAAACCAAGCTGAGAAAAATTTCTAGGTGGGTCCTAGGATTTTTACTTCAAGGAAATGAGAATAGGAGGCTTATCACTGGGAATTGTATTTATGTGAGAGAAATATGGAGGCAGTAAAATTTGTCAAATCTATAACCAAAAGCAGAATTTATATTCCATATAATATGCAACCTATCCACAGATAAAATAGCCAGTATTTGGGTATCTACAGATCCATGGTATTACAATGATATTGTTACATGTTGCTACATATTAAAAACCCCTATTTTATACTGCTTTTATTGTATACTATGTAATTTAAATTATTCTCTTCACCTTTTATTTATTTTTTAACTTGAAGCATGATTCACATTTTATATCTTTACCTTTTAAAAATGTCTAATTCACAGGGGCTAGCAATCTGACTTAGTGGATGAAGGCCTTTGCTTCTAAGTCTGATGACCTGAATTTGATCCTCAGAATCCATGCAGTGGAAGGAAGGAAGGAAATGACTCAATAATTCTTTAACCTCTGCATGTTCTCTAACCTCCACATGTGTGTATTTCCTTACTTCCCCCAACACACACACACACACACACACACACACACACACACCAAATAAATAAATAAATAAATAAATAAATAAATAAATAAATGTAATAAAATTCAACTTAAAGGGTACAATTCAGAGTCCCACCTTTCTGTGGAATCCGTATCCTCACTCTGCTCACAGGTGCATAAGCGAAAGAACTCCTTGAGGTTCAGGGTACAGAATCACCAGCTATGTGATGGATGATAAAGAAGAAAGCCATTACATCTTACAGCTCAAGGAAATCTGAGACACCATGAGGAGTGGCTGTCTGGACCTAGAGGAACTAGTCTGCATTAAGTTTCTCCTAGAAAAGCAGTTGCTGCTGCTCCTGGAGACTATTTGTTTTTTGGGCTTTTTAATTAAGAAAAATTTTTTATTCATTTTACATACCAAAGATCCCCCTCTTCCCTCCTCCTGTCCCTCCAACCTCCCCCTCCCAACCCATCCCCATTCCCTCCTACAAGAAGGTAAGGCCTTCCCTGGGGAGGTACATTTAGTAGAGGCAGGTCCAAGCCCCTTCCCTCTCAAGGCTGTGAGAGGTGTCCCATCATAGAAGTGGGCTCAAAAAGGCCTGCTCATGCACCAGGGATGGATTCTGATTCTACTGCCAGGGGGCCCCTTAAGCAGATCATGCTACACAACTGTCTTGCTATGCACAGGGCCTAGTCCAGTCCCATGGAGGCTCCATGGGTGTTGGTCTAAAGTTCATGAGTTCCCACTAATTTGGTTTGGTTGTCTCTGTACATTTCCCCATCATGATCTTGATGCAACTTGCTCATAAAATCCCTCTTTTCTCTCTTCAACTGGACTCCTTGAGCTTGGCTTTGTGTTTGGCTATGGATGTCTGCACCTGGAGACTATTTGTAATGATCGCTTCATGAGGGCTAATTGTGAGGAATATAGGGAGAATCCTATGGCTGTGTTGTCATCCCGGACTAGAGCTGTCTCCTCAAGGTAAAGGGTTCCTTTCAAACTAGCTGGTTCCAATGTTGTCTCGCCAATGTGAGTGACTCTGGGCAAGAAAGCCATAAGAGTGGATCTAGACTTTATGACCTTGTCACTGCAAACAAAATAAAAAATGTGCCAGAACATCAAGTCAATGGCAGACTGAAGCAACTGATCCAGTATTGTGCCTCTCCAGAAAGTTCAGAGAGCCTCAAGATAGATGAAGAAGTCAAGACTACTAAAGAATTTCCTAATGAATTATTTGAAGCACAAGGATAGCTGTGGTTCTGGTAGCTTTGGGATAAAACAAAATTTAAAAAATGGAGTAGGAAAAAAACAGAAGGAAAAGAGCCTATGAAAAGGCTCAAGAAACAGACATAGATCCAGAGACACACTCATTCTCACATTCAGGAATCCTGTAAAACACAAAACTGGAAGCATTAATATGTACTCAAAACCTGTGGAGTAAAAATATAAATATATATATTGTATTATATATTATACATAATAAAAATAAGCCTTGACATGACATTATGAGACAGGGACCCTCCAAAGATGCCATTGAGTCCATTTTCTGCTGGACTTCTACTACCTGGGCATATAGCCTACCCTTAAAAGTAGTTTGTTTCCCTGATGAGACTCCCTTAGAGAAAACTGAATTTTCATTTGCAAATGGTTGTCAATCAGAAATTCTTTCTGGGTTAGGGAGGGAGACATGTGTCCACTGTGGGGGTATTGTGTTCCCCAAAATATTGTGTATGCTAATAAACTTATCTGGGGTCAGAGAACAGGACAGCCACAATATTAAACATAGAGGTTAGGCAGTGGTAGCATACGCCTTTAATCCTAGCATTCCAGAGGCAGAAATTCATGTGTTCAAGGATACACCCAAGCAGGGTGACCCACGCCTTTAATCCCAGAAAGTCAGCCTTTAATCCCAGGGAGTGGTGGTAGAAAGCAGAAAAGTATATAAGGCATGAGGACCAGAAACTCGAGGCATTTGGCCTGAGCAGGCCTTTGGCCTGGAGAGGCCTTTGGCCTGGAGAAGCATGTGGCTGGTTAAGCTTTCAGGCTTCTAGCAGCAGTTCAGCTGAGACCCATTCTGGATGATGGCTCGGGGCATCCAGTCTGAGGAAACAAGACCAGCTGAGGAGTCAGCGAGGTGAGATAGCTGTGGCTTATTCTGTCTCTCTGACCTTCCAGGGTTCACCCCAATACCTGGCTCAGGTTTGATTTTATAAATAAGACCTTCTAAGATTCATGCTACAGTCCACTTTCTCCTTTCAGCTCTAGGACTCCATCTGGTGAAGACACATGCAGGCCATGTGCTTGCTGCCTCTGTCTCTATGAGTTCGTATGTGCTTTACTCAAGTTGATTTAGAGGGCTTGTTTCCTTGCTGTTTTCCATTCCATATGACTCTTACAGTGTTTGCACCTCTTCTTCAGAAGGCTTCTCTGAGCCCTTGGAGGGGGAGAGACATCCATTTAGGACTGAGTGTTCAAGGTCTGTCTCACTCTGTGCATGATGTCTAGCTGTGGGTCTCTGTATTGTTTCCCATGTGCTGCAGAAGGAAGCTTTTTTTCTTTCTTTTTTCTTGAAGGGAGGGAGAGATGGAGAACATGAAGTTGGATGGTAGGAAAGTGGGGAGGATCTGGGAGGAGTTGGGAGATGGGAAAGAACATGTTAAAACTATATTGTATGAAAAAAACTTATCACCAGAAACTGAGCTACCACAAAGGGCAAACTAGTGTAGAGGCAGGAGCAAACAAGACAGGGACTAGAGAAAATTCCACTTCAGAGTGCAGGAGGCACAGCCATCCTGTCTCTTTGCTCCAGGTTCTTTATTTCTTTTCCACAAGTTGTTCTGGGACTAAGTGAAAGTCATCCATCTTGACAAAGACAGTTCATCTGAGTTAGTGAGATTCTTGCAAAGAATCTTACGAAGGCTAAGATGTTAGTACCAGGAATGAGAGGGGAAAAAAAAGGTTACTTAAAAATCTAGGAGAGGGAATTAGAATGCACAATTTGGTGGGTTTTAGTATTTACAGACTTGTACAGTATAATTCCAGAACATTTTCATCACTTCCAAAAGAAAGTTGATACCCATTCACAGTCATTCTTATTTCTCCCTCCCTGAGTTCTATTCTCCTTCTGTTTTAAGCTTTAAGTAGTGAGCTATAACCTGTAAATTCCAAAGGGCATTACCTAATGGAAAAGAAATTGATACAAATGAATGATCTTTAAGACACAATGTGGTGTTACTGTTTTCAATGTGGCTTTATCTATTTTCAGTGCTGTGAGTCTGTGACCCCACAAATTGCACTAAACTAAGCTACTAATTCAGTTAATATTTGCTACTATTAGCACGAATACTACTCCCCCTAATGGTATGTATTTCTGTTATTTAGTAAACTCCCAGTCAGGTTTCTTTGGCATGAATGCAGAAAGTAAATATCATGTAAATTATCTCTAGAGTTGGTTGCATCTGAAGATTCCCCAGAGTTTTGTAAAGAGAGGCCACTTCTCATTTCCATAAACATGAAATCCTCAGGAAAATTTTCAGGGTTGGCTGATGCTGAAGAATGTGAACAAAATATAGAAGAGGACATTAAGCATCAAGTTGAGAACTTGACAGATTTCATGGATACTTTGCAGCAATCCTAAGAGGTATCTATCATCTCTATCTTCTGGTGAGGAGAAATGAAATGATTGAAACAGAAGGAGGTTTTTTAAAGTTTCTCAGGGCTAGAGAGATGACCCAGTGGTTAAGAGCACTGGCTGCCCTTTCAGAGGACCTGGGTTCAATTCACAGCACCCTCATGGCAGTTCACAACCATCTGTAACTCAAGTCCTAGGATGCTGTCTTCTGGCCTCTGTGGGCACTTCATGCACATGGTACACAGACAATTCAGGCAAACACTCACACATATGAAATAAAAATAAATAAATAAAAATCTCCCAAAAAAAGTTACCCAAGGGTGCTTAGTGCAGAAACCTGTAACTGGCCAAAATGCCAAGAATATATGATGGTAGAGTGCTCAGTCTCAAATGGGACAGCTGTAACACACCTCCCAAATTGAGCATTGTAGAAGAAAAAACAGAACAAATATAAGAACCAGAGGATGGGTGTAAGATGAATTGTTAAATGGTCTTATTAATAAAAAAAAACCCAGAGCCAGATATTGTGGTGAAAACTGAAAGATCAGAGGAATAGAACAAGCCACAGCCAACCTCACCTTACCTCAGCCTCGAGAGAGAGCTACTTTCTGTATACTCACGCCTATGTGCCCTGTCATCTTACTTCCTTTCTCTGCCCAGCTTCATCACTTCCTCTTTCCACCAAGCTCTATCACTTTCTGTCTGTCTGTCCAGACCTCCAGACCTCCAGACCTCTATGGTTAACTGGCACTGGGATTAAAGGCATGTGCCACCACGTATGGCTCTGTTCCCAGTATGGCCTTGAACTCACAGAGATCCGAATGGATCTCTGCCTCATGAATGCTAAGATTAAAGGCAATCCCAGTGACTGACCTCTATGTTTAATATAGTGGCTTGCTTTTTCCTCTGATCCCCAGATAAGCATTATTGGGCTGCACAAATAAAATATCACCACAGGATGAGGATATCTTCAGCCAAAAGAGATCTTCTGGACATGACACAGTTGTTAAATTCATGAACTCACTGAAGCTGTGGTTATCTGCACAGCACACACAATATTGGGCCTGTCAACATTTCATCACAGATAGTGGAGGGACCTATGTTGTGTCAACCTTCCCTGAGGGATTATTGGTAGTTAACAGTTGATGGGAAATGGGGGTGACATTTTCTTAAGTTGTTCTTACTCCAATAACCAAGTTAGGAGAAGAAACTCTAAACTCGGTAAGTCACAGACAAAAAGGATATATGCATGTAGGAAGTAAACTTATTGAGAAGAAGGGTTCCAGCAGGAGAGGGGAGGGGATAAAAGAGGTAAGATGGTAGGGATGTAATAGTGGCTAAAAATTATTACATACATGTGTGAAACTGCCAAGTGGCCAGTAAATTATAGAAAGGAGGCTCAAACCCTCTTGTAAATTACAAGGCATTGAGAAGAATTGATTACCCTGATTGATGCCAGAGGTATTTCTAAGCATTCTGGGACTCTTGGGGGTAAAAAAAAAAATCAATCAAACAATGTTGTAAAATATGAGCAGATTATCTCAGCAAAGGGGAGTAATTTGTAAATGTAGTATATTAAAAGCAAATGTCAGCCAGGCATGGTGGCGCAAGCCTTTGATCCCAGCACTTGGAAGGCAGAGACGGGTGGAACTCTGTGAGTTGATATAATTAATACATGCATACACGCTTATGTCATATTCCAAATCTATCTTTAAAAAATATGGGACTGAAGATATGGTTCATCAGTTAAGAATGCTTGCTGGTACTGCAGAGGGCGTTGTTTCAGTTCCCAGAACCTATAATGGTAGCCCAGGACCATCTGTAATTTCAGTTTCAGGGAATCTGATGCCCTCTTCTGGCCTCTGCAAGCACCAGCCACATAAGCAGTTTACCAAGATCCTACACATAAAGTTTTTTAAATCTATGTATGTATCCGTATATGTATTGTGTGAGCATAACTATAAACAACAGAAGAAAATGAACCAAAAGAATAAGCGTCTATCCCTGAATAAGTTCATTATTTTAGAGTTTCATTTTTTTCCCTTCTAAAAAGATTCTTTGAAAATTTCATACATGTATTTAATGCAGTTTGCTCATTTTCAACCCCCATTATCCTCTCTCCTTTCCTTCCCACTCCTGATGAACTCGTTCTTATAAAGTAAATCTTGTGACTAGCTAATTGCTTGGTCAATAAATTATCTATCACTATTCTGAGTTTGTGTTCATGTTCAAGCATGGGAAATGGAGGTGAAAATAGTCTCTCTCTCTCTCTCTCTCTCTCTGTCTGTCTGTCTGTCTGTCTCAGAAGCATGCTTTATTAAGAGAAACATTCAGCTTCATGAAAGAAAAGCATGGAGACCAAAACATTGAAGGAATTACCCACTTCGCCAGCTATCTGAGCCAAATACAGTCATTACTGGAAAAGCCTTCATCGTGCCCATGTGGGATACTGTTGACATTATCCACATCTTTGAAGCCTGAGGTTTGTTCAAGCATGTGTTCTTTCAACAATCATATTCTCAAGACCTACCACGTACTAGGTCTTGAATCAAGTGCTGACAAAGTAGAGATAAAATTTTTCCTTTAATATCCATGAGTGTAGAGGGTAAATTTATTTCAAAGAACAAAATTTTCCTAACAATTTCCTTCTCATTTTAGATTTGTAAATACGAGAAAGTCTTAGGAGTGTTATTACGACAAGGAAGCTAATGGACAGGAAACAATACAAGGTTCATCTCTCCTCTAGAGAGTTTTCTACTAGTAAAGGAGACTGAAAGCAGAGTTCTTCTGAATTGACAGCAGACTGTGGGCTATCGAGAGGCTTGTGCTAGGAAAATATTACACTTTATCACTGCAGAGTTCTCTCTCTCTCTCTCTCAACCTCTCTCTTTATCTCCCACTCTCCCTCTCTCCCACTTGCCTATAGTTGCCCTTCCTCTCCTGATCTCTATTTTATCTTTCAACAAGCCATTTTTACATTTGTCCTTGTTACTGTTTTTGTAGATTGTGTGAAATGGATTGAACTATCAAATGCATTTTCCACATAAGACATATTCAAAGTGCTGGTATACCATGGTCATCATAGGTCTCAAGGACCAAGGACCAGACAGCTCAAATGATTAGATAAACAGTAGATGGATCATGTGGACAGATCAAGGTAATAATGTGGCCAGTTGTCGTAAAGATAGCCTAGAAGGAAGAGTGAGGAATGCAAGGGTATTCTGGTTTATAGAAACTTAAAGTTTATTACTATTATAAATGGACTTATGGAGCCAACTGCTTATGTGTTTACAAATTAAAAATAAAATGAATAAAATGTGTTTTGAAATATACCAAAGTCATCTTAAAAGATCTTGAATGCATCTGTTTTCACCCACATTATTTAGTTATACACCATAGTGATTTAAAACCTAAGTCCTTATCTAACTTATAGTTAATATTGCTGTGATGAAATGTTGTGACCAAAAGCAATTTGAGCAAGAAATTGTTTATTTGGCTCATATATCCCGAATCACTCAGGGAAGTCAAGGCGGGAACTCAAACTGGAGAGGAACCTGGGGGCAGGAACTGAAGCAGGGGACACAGAGAAACATTGGTTACTGGCTTGTTCATCATGACTTGCTCACCCCTCAATCACTAATTAAGAACAAGCCCTACAGGCTTGCCAATGGAACACAAAATAGAGAACAGGAAAAAACCCAAGTATTAACAACCAACTAATTTGTCAACAAAGGTGTTAAGAACACACATTGGAAAAAAAATAAAAGAAAAAGAAAAAAACACATTGGAGAAAGAATGGACTAGACATCTGGAAAATGGATAGCTACACTCCGAAGAATAAAGTTAGATCCCAACTTGTCACCAAACACAAATTAAACTTGAAATAAACACCTAAATACAAGAACTTAAATCATGAAACTACCATGTGCTTCAAGACATCTGTATAGTCAAAACAGCTCTGGAAAAGACCCACAAAGCATAGTGAACAATAGCAGAAATGGACACATGAGACTACGTAAGACTAAAAGGCTTCTAAACTGCAAAGGAAACAACTGAGTAGACAACACACAGAATTAGAGAAAATATTTGCAAATTATACATCTGACAAGGTACATATGTCCAGAATACATAAGGATGTCTCAGACTTCCATATTAAAAAAATCAAAATGGACAATAGCCCAAAATAGACATTATTCAAAAGAAGACTTAGATAAATGGCCAACAGACATATTAAAAAATACCACCATCATTCATCAGGAAAAGGGAACTTACAAACAAGATGAGAGAGTACCTCACCACCTTGGTAAGAATGGTCATTAGAAAACAGGTAAGTGTTAACAAGGATGTGGAACCCTCACACACTGTTGGTAGGAACATAATTTTGTACAAGCTATTGTGGAAAACTATGGATGATCCTTTAAAAAAATAGTAAATAGAACTACCACATCTAGTAATTTCACTACTGGGTGTATATCCAAAGGAAGTAAAATCAGAATGTTAAAGAGACCTCTCTCTGCACTGGAGTATTCATTCAGCACTATCCACAATAATTAAGAAATGGAAACAAAGTAAGTACCCATCAACTGATAAATGGATACATAAAATGTGCTACATATATACCATGAAATACTTTTCAGTCAGAAAAGGGATTTAATGTGCTACATATATACCATGAAATACTTTTCAGTCAGAAAAGGGATTTAATGTCTCATTACAGTTACGTGGGTGAACTGGAGATAATTATATTAAATGAAATAAACCAGATGCAGAAGGACAAGGATCACATGGCCTCATTAATGTGAGAATTTAAAAAGGTTGATTTCACAGATGTTCAGAGTAGAATGATAGATACCAGAATCTCGGGAGAGTGAGAACGTGGGGAAAGGCTGATAAGTGGATACTAAGCTACAAATAGATTTGCAGTAAGTTCTGGTTTGCTATTACACTATGGGGTAACCGTAGATAACAATAATTACTGTGCACTTTAAAAACCTGCAAAAGAAAGACTTTGAACACTTTCATTATAAAGAAATGATAAATGTTTGAGAAGATGGCTACATGTTCTACCTGATTTAAACATGACACAATGTGTATAGGTTATCCCGCTGATAACACACACACACACACACACACACACACACACACAATGTTTGCATGTATCACTTAAGATAAAAATTTTAAAGTCCTTGGAGATGCTACTGTGTCGTGTAGCCATTCCCTGAAAGTTATGGCTAACTGTACCATGTTTTTTGACATGCTGCCTGTATGGAACTTTAGGTTGCATCTCCTTTAAGCTATTTGCAGGCACAGTTCCAAAGACAACAGAAACTTTTGTGCTCTGAGCTCTAGGGAGAGAGGATTTGTTTACAGGCTTCTTCCTTTCACAGAATTGTTTCAGGATTCTTGTGTGAGTGTGATGACCTCACACTCCACAAAGGCGCTGGTGGCAAGTCCATCTGCAGGGAAATATTTAAGGATAAGAACTTCAACCTGAGACATAAAGGGCCTGCTCTCTTGTCCATAGTAAGAGAGCAAACTCAAAAGGGTTCTCAGTTTTTCATCTGCACTGATAACACTGAGTGCTTGGAGAACAAGCATGTGGTCTTTGGAAAGATGAGACATGGTGTGAGCACTATTAATGCTGTAGAGAGCTTTGGGTCCAGCAATGGCAAGACCAGTAAGAAGATTGTCATTGCTAACTGTGGGCAGCTTGGAGACATTTCATCTGCAATCTGAATCACCATAGCATTGTTTTTGTTGCCTAGGAGACCACCTGTCCGACCCTATCTGCTAGTATTGCCTCTAATCTCTCAATATTGTTCTTTAGGTTCCATGTTTTCCTTATTCACTTTCAAGTCCAGGTGGATTTCAGAGGGTTTCCTGATCATGAATGAAAACTAAATTTTAAAAGAAAATTTAAAAACAGGT
>CABHPH010130463.1:0-13067 GCA_902168325.1 Peromyscus nudipes
CCTCAGGCAGAACGAGACTTGGGAGTTTCCAGTCCCTTTCTGATGGTAAGCATTGGCCCCTTTCCTTGATTGCGGATTTAAGGTACAGCTTGGAGAGACATGGGGACAGGTAGTAATTGGATGAGTGGATTAACTTTCCTCTAAATCTAGAGAAAGTGTCTGGTGCCAAGGGATCAGGTAGGAGTCACCTAGGCTCCATTGCCGGGGTTGACTGCTAGGGCTACAGTCAGGAAAGAGAGGTGTTCTACCTTTGGCTGTGGAGGTCCCCAGGAGACAAATGATTGTGTTGTATTTTTGTTTTGGTTTGTTTTGGTTTTTTGAGACAGGGTTTCTCTGTGTAGCTTTGGTGCCTTTCCTGGAACTCACTCTGTAGCCTAGGCTGGTTTTGAACTCACAGAGATCCTCCTTCCTCTGCCTCCCAAGTGCTGGGATTAAAGGCGTGCGCCACTACCACCTGGCCTGTTTTTTTTAGAGAGGTTTCATTGGGTAGACAGCACCGTGGGTAGAGGAGCTTACATAGAGGCTGGTGTCTTAGTCACTGTTCTATTGCTGTGAAAAGATACCATGATGAAGGCAACTCTTGTAAGAGGAAAGCATTTAATTGGGCTTGCTTACAGTTTCAGAGGTTTAGCCCATTATCATCATGTCAGGAAACATGGCAGCATGCATTGTGCTGGAGCAGTATCTAAGAACTACATCTTGATCCATAGGTAGAGAGAGAGACTCTGGGCTTAGCATGGGCTTTTAAAACCTCAAAGCCTTCCCCCAGTGACACGCCTCCTCCAACAAGGCTATACCTCTTAATCCTTCTAATCCTTTCAAATAGCGCCACTCCCTGGTGACTAAGCATTCAAATCTATGATCCTATGGGGGCCATTCTTATTCAGACCATTAGACGGCTGGATGACCTGAGTTCAATCCCTGATTTCAGAGTTGTCCTTGACCTCCACACTGCTAGTATGGCATACACATGCCTGCATATGTGCTTATGTGTGGGCGCGCGCACACACACACACACACACAGAAGCAGCATGTAGGAAGAAAGCAGGAGAGAAAAGAATGATGAGAAACAGGTTGCATAGCTGGGTGGTGGTGGTGCACGTCTTTAATCCCAGTGCTCAGGAGGCAGAGGCAGGTGGATCTCTGTGAGTTCGAGGCCAGACAGGTTACACAGAGAAGTCCTGTCTTGAAAGAAACCAAAAGGAAAGAAAAAAAGAGAGGGGAGGAGGGAGGGAGAGAGGGAGGGAGGGAGGAAGAAAGGAAAGAAGAAGGAAAGAAAGAAAGAAAGAAAGAGAGAGAGAGAGAGAAAGAGAGAAAGAAGAAAAGAAAGAGGCTATATGTACAGTGCCTTCTCAACTGGCTTCTGGTTCCTTCTCAGCTCTGTCAGACACACCTGCCAAAAGTTATGCTCCAGAGCTGGGGAGGCCAAAAGGGGAGTACAGGGTGAGTTACAGAATTTCTCTTCCTTTCCCTCTACTGCCTACTTAATTTTAAAGTTACATTTATTTATGGTGTGTGCGTGTCTGTGCGCGTGAGTGCATGCGTGTGTGTGTGTGTGTGTGTGTGTGTGTGTGTGTGTGTGCGCGCGTGTTTGTGTGTGTGCGCGTGTGTGTGTGTGTGTGTTGGCCACATGCCAGGTACAGATGTCAGAGGACAACTTAAGGGAGTTGGTTGTCTCCCTGGGTCATTAGATTTGGCAACAAGTGCCTCTCCCTGCAAAATCATGCCACCAGCCTTCATTTTGTTTCTCTGAAATCTGGTCTCCCCCTGTAGCCCAGGCTAGAGCCTGGCAGTCACCAGATAGTCCATGCTGGTCTGGAACTTAGGGTAATTCTCCTGCCTTAGTCTTTCAAGTGTTGAGATAATAGTTGTGAGCAATCAGGTCCAGCTTGAGTTATACCTTAATATTAGTGTGACACTTACACAGTATAAAGTATCTTGCTTAATTTTCCCAACTCTGAGCAGCTGTTACAGTCATGTGTCACAGAATGACAGGGATACATTCTGAGAGGTGTGTTGCTAGGCAGTCTTATCTTTGTGCAAACATAGGGTGTGTTCACACAAACCTAGATGCTATAGGCTGTATTCTACACCTGTTACTTGAGGGTATGACCCCGGTTGTGGGTTTCTGTACCCATGGGTATAATGACAGGTGTTTGTGTATGTAAATGTATACAATGCTAGGGAAGGGGCTGGAGAGATGGCTCAGTGGGAATGAGTGCTTGGTGCACAAGCATGACGACCTGTATTTGTATCCTCAGTGCCCACATAAAAAGCCAGGCATGATGAACGTTTCTGAAGTCTCAGTGCTGCAGGGGGCACGGACAGGAAGATTGCTGGGCTCAGTGAGAGAGAGACCCTGTCTCAAGAGAACATGTGGAGAGTTGATAGAGCAGGATATCCTCCTTTAGCCTCCACATACGTGTGCATGGGCTCGTGTTTGTGCACAAGATTGTGTAACACACACACACACACACACACACACACACACACACACACACTACCAGACAATAGGAAACTTTCAGTTCCATCTTAATCTATTGGACTGTCATTGTATATGCATTGGCACATGAATGTATTTCAGCCTCCACTTAGAGATGAGAAAACTGGTCCTTAGTTGGGTTCCCACAGCTAGGAAAGGATAGACCTTCCACTCTGTATTTTCCTGACACAGGCCTAGCATGCTTCCTTGCCTTTGCTGCTGCCTTTTGGGAATTTGACGTGAAACTAAGTGACTGTCACTGTAGTCTGGGATGGTGGAGGTCAGACTCCCACGAAGCGTACTAAACAAGCAAATTGATTCAAAGGGAAGAAACTATATTCTAAGACCAAAAGAGGACTATGTGTCGAATGTCTTCCCTTCTATTGGCTAATGATACTGAATATTGGGGTGTCAGATGTGACTGGTTGCATATAGAGTTTGGAACCCTGAACCAGTAGGCGGAGGGTCCTGGGCTTTGTTATTGGTATGTCCCTCTTTAGGCCACCTATTCCTGCCTGTGTCACTCCTGCTCTCCTTCCTGTAGAAACTCAAACCAAGACCAAACTCAGAACAGGACCCTTCCAGTTTTGTGTTTTTGATCAGTTCTTCCCCACAGAGTATTTCTCCCGTAGGTCAAAGATTGAATTGAGGCTTGAGCTGGTGCACTAGTCATTCTGAGCCCATAACGTGTGGTTCGTGTGTCGCTCCCTTCCAGGATTATAGCAATGACTGGAGCCCCGGGGACACAGTGCGACGCCTCCGCCGGGGCAAGGTAAGGCTACTGCAGAGAAAATGCTTGAGGAACCTTTGGCAGGGTGGGTAGCAGGTTCCGCAGGACAGATTTCTTGACTACTTCTCCAGCTCCCATTTCCGAATTGGAGTGGTTTTCAGGAGCAAAGCAAATCCACTAAGGTTAGCAGCCAGCTGCAGAGTCTTTGACTCTCTGGGGTTTGGAGTTGCTTTGCCAGCATAGGGGGAAACAGTTGTGGATGATATAGCCATGTGTGGTAGAGCACACCTGTAGTCCTAACACTTGGGCAGTTGAGGCAAAAAAAATGACAAGTGTAAAGCCACCCTGGGGTGCATGGCAAGCTTGAAGCCAGCCTGGGTGCACAGTAGAGGCCCTCTCTCAAACTTGCTCTTATCCCACAAGAAAGAGAGTGGTACATTGTGAGTTACTTTTTATACATGATATGGGATAAGTGTTGAGGTTAATTTTTTTTTTCTTTTTTAATATAGATACCAATCTTTCTTAGCACTGTTGAAAAGACTTTTTCTCATTGAAATTTGGGAGTATGTTTTTTGAAAATCAGTTGATTATGTAGTGACAGTCTTTCTTCTGTGACATTCTGGGGAAGACCAAGCTACAGTGGCTGAGAGCAGATGAGTGTTTTGGTGGGTTAGGAACAGGAGGGCATTAATGTCAGCATGGACGGAGGGGCTGTTTAAGGGTGATAGAAGTGTTCTATGTCTGTTGTAGGCACTTTCAAAGCTGAGCTATACACTTGCCTAGGGTGAGTTTTATTGTATGAAAATTACACATGAAGGAAAAGTAAGTAATCATCTGTTGGCTTGGCCAAGACTTGAAGGCTTTGGTGTCCTATAGGGCATCACATTGCGTTAGGTAGGGTGTGGTGGGACCTGCAGGCTCACAGCACAGAGACCAGCGTGTGACTGTAGAGGTTCCCTCGGGATGCTTCCTTTCACTGTTACCCTTCTCTCACTGTCAGTGACAAAGGACTATGGGCAGCGGCTCCCTTACATACTCTCTGTGTTCTTACTCTGCAGGTCTGCTCACTAGAACGATTCCGCTCCTTACAGGACAAGCTGCAACTCCTAGAGGAAGCAGTAAGCATGCATGATGGAAACGTCATCACTGCAGTAAGTGTGAGCTTTGCTAGCAGTTGTTCAGTAGCTCCTGAAAATTCAGTCAAAACTGGCTTAACAGTGGGTTGCATGTCAAGAGCCTGGCTTTCTCTCTGAGGCATAACGTTCTCAAGACAGCTGTGCTACCGGCTCAGCCAGTGGGACATGCGTTCCATGTGGAACTGTTAATTGTTATTGGAAAACAGAAGGCTGCCTGCTCTATCTTATGCAAGGTATTATGGCAGTGGAAGTGTGTGAGAGTAGTTTCTCAACAGACAAGAAGTGGAATATCTCTCAGCCAGTGTGGACACAGTGGGCATGGGCATGTGGACACCTAGGACACGGCTCAGTTCCAAATGTCTATTCTTTCCCGCTGTCCCACAGAGAGGGCGTGCTCTGCCTGCAGTGATTTGTTGGTGGACTTTCTCTGTCCTGCCAGTCAGCTCTAGCCTTCCAGCCAGCTCCCAAATAACCACACAGAGACTTC
The DNA here is from genome assembly GCA_902168325.1 of Peromyscus nudipes. Lineage (NCBI taxonomy): Eukaryota > Metazoa > Chordata > Mammalia > Rodentia > Cricetidae > Peromyscus > Peromyscus nudipes. Next base: position 4,836 of record CABHPH010130463.1, read on the forward strand.
TTATTAATTATAAATGCTCTGCCAATAGCTTAGGCTTGATACTAACTAGCTCTTACATCTTAAATTAGCCCATATTTCTTATCTATGCCCTACCACATGGCAGTACCTTTTTTCAGTATGGCATGTTCATCTCCTGCTTCTGCATTTGGCTGGCGACCCTGTAACTCCTCCCTTCTTCCCAGAGTCCTCTCAAGTTTGGCTCTCCTGCCTTAACCTCTTCCTGCCTAGCTATTGGTCAATCAGATCTTTATTAACAGTGACACATCTTCACAGTGTACAAAAGGATTATTCCACAGCAATGATTCCTCACAAGTTGCTGGCCTCATTCCTAGACATGAAGTAATCAGGGCAGCCTTTGGGTATGAAAGAATGCAGTGTTTGTCTCCTTTCCTCTAGGTTCTGATCTTCCTGAAGAGGACCCTAAGCAAAGGTGAGCATGGTTTGAAGGAAGTCTCCACTCAGCAACACCTGTGACTTTTATATCAGAATTCACCAGGATCAAGTCTGGTTCAGAGCTGGGGTGGCCTGTGACTTAAGAGCATCATACCTCTGAGGGCAGCCTTTAGGGTGGGGGCAGCTACCTCTCTGTGTTGAGAACACTTGGGCTGTGTGCTTGAAGAAGTGAGAAGTACTTGCTGTTAGTATTATTGAGAACTCAAAGGCTGACTGAGTGGCTATGTGTTGCTCTAGAGCAGTGGTTCTCAACCATATCAGATATCCTGCATATCAGATATTTACATTATGATCCATAACAGTAGCAAAATTACAGTTATGAAGTAGCAACGAAATAATTTTGTGGTTGGGGGTCACCACATGAGGAACTGTATTGAAGGGTGCAGCATTAGGAAGGGTGAGAACCATAGCTCTAGAGCACAGAGGCTGTTGGTGATGGTGAGTTGAGATCAGAAGAAGCCATCGTTAGCTATTGCTGGGCTTTCAGGAGATGCTGTGGGTACGTGAGTGGAGAAGCCAGTCTCGGACTTGAGTGCCAGGTAGCTTTACTTCTTTTCCTACCCAACTTCTTCCTACATGCAGAGATCCTCTTCCGAGAGCTGGAGGTACGCCAGGTCGCCCTGAGACATCTCATTCACTTCCTTAAAGAAATAGGGGACCAAAAGCTGCTTTTGGATCTTTTCAGGTAAGAGCTGGGCCTCTGGTCTATGAGGTTTATTAGGTGCATTTTCAGAGCACTCGGGCTGGAGTGTGCAAAGAAAGTGAAGACACTGTCCTGTTCCAAAAACACCTAGAAAACAAGATCTTGAGATGTGTTGGGTATTACGTCATCATTCAGACTGGCAGTATGGCAGGGGTGTTAGGAATCAGGCCCCATAGTCAAACATACCTGGACTACATGTGTGCTGTTAGGTGTAGCCTGTTATCTTGAGCAAGTCACTAGACTTCTGAGAGTGCGCTTTTCTCCTTGTAAAATGGAGGTGGTGATGTCTACCACACAGGGTAATGAAGACTGAAGTGGGTAGGCTAGCATTAATCTGTTGTATTAGTGTTTGCTAAGCATTTTCTTATAAAACACCGGATTAGAGTCCCCTCCTCTTGTTCAAGTGATGCCAGTGAGAAGTACGGTAGAAAAGAAGGGGCTGTAATTTCTCAGTCCGGATCCCCCATGGAAGTCTCACAGCAGCTTTAGGAGGCTAGGTGAGAGGTGGGCTGTCTGCTCAGTGGCCTTCTGCCGTCTTTTCCTTCTCTCGTTCCCCTCGGTGGGGATGAGTTTTTGTTCTTGGATTGAACTGTAAGTGTGTTTTATCCTTTCCTTAGGTTTTGTGGCCCAGAGTAATTCATTTACCCTGTGGCCAGAACAGTGATGAGCTGTCCCAAAGACTGATGTGGGAAAGCAGTTTACCCAGTTAGGTCAGAAGGAATTTACCAAAGAAGACATGCTCACAGAGGCAGGCTGTTTGCTCTCTCTGGCTTTCCTTTCCAGTCAAGGAAGTCTTGTCAAGCATCACTTCTGTATCAAGGCGGTGTTGTTAATTATGGTCTATTCAGAATAAGGAGGAAACAGACCAACTACATTAGACTCTATACATGAACGAAGTAAAGAATTGTGTGGAATGTTTGTTCTCAATATTGTTTTGACAGAAAACTGTTTTGATTTTGAGTAAAGAAACATGGGCTAGGGCTGGAGAGATGGCTCAGAGGTTAAGAGCACTGACTGCTCTTCCAGAGGACCTGAGTTCAATTCCCAGCAACCACATGGTGGCTCACAACTGTCTGTAATGAGATCTGGTGCCCTCTTCTGGCCTGCAGTCATTATGCTGTATGCATAATAAATAAATAAATCTTAAAAAAAAAAAAAAAAAAAAGAAACATGGGCTAGGGCAGTCTGTTTAAGCTCTTAGTGCCCTGCCCTGCCTGTTTCATTTAGTTCGGACATAGAGAAAAGTAGATCCCTAAGTCACCAAATGTTTTGAAAGGGTAGAGGTGGAAGAATTGTAAGATTATGGTTCCTTGTCATGTAGAGACGATGAGTGGAACTGTGTTTCTAATGGAGCTTGTCGGAATGCCGCTCCTCAGTACATTAACTCTCCTGCTTCCTTCTGCTTTCCCAGGTTCCTAGACAGAACAGAAGAGCTGGCGGTAAGTGTGGTGTTTGTTTCTGTCGGGAGTCTGTTTACCAGGCATCTAAGCCAAAACCCAGCCTAGCCGCCAAGCTCTCCTGCCAATTGAATTGTTTCCTGTACTTTGTAGATTAGATCTAGAAGACAGGTATCCAGGAAATGACACAGCCCACCATATTCCCCAAGCACACACATAATCATCTATAGTCCAGGAGAACTCTCTGAGAATAAAGAATTTGGGTTTCTAGAGCTTCAAGCTGGGAAGATGGAGAGATCCACTTTATCAGTGGATAAAGTGCTTTGTTTGGATCCCCAGGACCCACGTAAAAACTGGGTGCAGTGGGTATGCATCCATAGGCCCAGTGCTGAGGCAGTGGAGACGAGAGGATCCCAGAGGCTTGCTGGCCTGGTAGTCTACCTTCAGGAGCAGTGAGAGACCCTGGCTCAGGATCAGGTGGACGCACTGAAGAGATGGCTCAGAAGTTAAGAGTGTGTATTGCTCCTGCAAAGGACTGGAATTCTGTTCCCAGTACTTGTCAGGCAGCTCATAACCTTTGTAACTCCAGCTCCAGGGGTTCTGATGTCTTCTGGCTCCTCAAGCATGTGTGTACATACTTAGAATACATCTATAAAGAGATAATGTGGAGAGCAATAGAGAAAGAACCAGATACTGGCCTCTGGCTCCTACACATACATAAACACAGGCAAGTGCACACACACACACACACACACACACACACACACACACATTCACTTAGTGCTCTCTCTCTCTCTCTCTGGCAGGCGTGTGTGTGTGTGTGTGTGTGTGTGTGTGTGTGTGTGTGTGTGTGTGTGCGTGCGCGCGCGCGCAAGCGCGCGCGCGCCACTTTTTGTGCTCATATGTATGCTTGGACAAGTGTTATACCTCTGGATGCTATCCAAGCTCCCTCTCTTCTGAGGAGACATAATAGCTTAAAATTCTTCTCCGGTTTTTTGTAGCTAACCCATTATCGAGAGCATTTAAACATTCAGGACCCTGAAAAACGAAAAGAATTTCTTAAGACTTGCATTGGGTAAGTGTGGGGAAGCAGTCTTATGTAGATGTAGTCAGGAGAGGAAAAGAGGATGGAGTGAGTGGTTCAGAAGGGAAAGGCTAACAGTGAGTCACATGGCACTATTGGAAGGTCATCCCCTCGGTGGCTCCCAAAGACTAGTCTCCAGCCGAGTTGTCACTGATAGAGTTAACCTGGGATAGACTCTTTCCCTAAAGCTGAATGCACTGGATTGGAAAGACTCTTTTGTTCTGGGACTTTGTTTCTCATGTATCCCTCCTTTTAGCAATAAAATTGGTGGTGTTTTTCTTAATGACTTAGTGTAATAAAGTTAAAAAGTGACTTTTTATGGACCTTGTGCATTTTTCCTGTTATGGGTCTTGAAACCCACAGTCAAGACTGCTGCTGTAGTGTGAGCTTTCATCCAAACACAAATCCTCCTTGTAACAAACAAAGCCCAGATGTTCCTGTTCTTCTGATGGGATGCTCACTGCTCTGGGAAGTCCAGATGTTACTGTTCTTCTGATGGGATGCTCACTGCTCTGGGAAGCCCCAGATGTTACTGTTCTTCAGATGGGATGCTCACTGCTCTGGGAAGTCCAGATGTTACTGTTCTTCTGATGGGATGCTCACTGCTCTGGGAAGTCCAGATGTAACTGTTCTTCTGATGGGATGCTCACTGCTCTGGGAAGTCCAGATGTTACTGTTCTTCTGATGGGATGCTCTCTGCTCTGGGAAGTGACTGATTTTATTGTTGCCTTGCCTTTGCTATAGGAAAGTGCTTCCTTAGGTTAAGCTGCAGTGTGCTTCTCAGTATCTTTCATACAGCTGCACAGTCTCCAGTAGCCCCTGCTCCTCAAGGTCCAGTATTCATGGTGGTTTCAGCCATTCCTCACGGAAGGATTTCCAGGGTCACATTTCGGATTGCTTGTCAGCTGGGCAGTGGTGGTGCATACCTTTAATCCTAGCACTTGGGAGGCAGACGCAGGTGGATCTCTGAATTCAAGGCCAACCTGGTCTACATAGAGAGTTCCAGGACAATTAAGGCTACACAGAGAAATTCTGTCTCAAAAACAAAACAAAAACAACAACAAAAAAGAATTTGCTTGTCTATGAAACCCCTAATTTTAATGTTACCAGACAGATAGCGTGGCTCACACTTACCTGGGACAGTTAACTAATTTCAGCATTCTTTCTAAAGATTTCCTGTGATTAGAGGAACAGGCAGCATTGTCTAAAGCAGTGGTTCTCAATCTGTGGGTCATAACCCCTTTGGGGGTCCCATATCAGGTATTTACATTACAATTTATAGCAGTAGCAAAATCACAGTTATGAAGTAGCAACAGGAGTAGAAATAATTCTTTGTTTGGAGGTCACCACAACACGAGGAACTGTATTAAAGGGTCACAGCATTAGGAAGGGTGAGAGCCACTGACCTAAAGGATGGATTTCTGAAGTGAGGGTTTAAAGGTGCTTGCCTTTCACTGTCATGTACCCCAGACTGGCTTTGAATTTGCTATGTAATCAAGAATGACCTTGAACTCCTGAACCTCCTAGATTGACCTCACAAGTGCTGGAATTACAAATGTATGCCACCATATCTGCTAAAGACAGTTCTGAAGATGGAGTCCATGACGTTTCTGTAGATTGGTACAGTCTTTGGATATTTGCCAACCTACCACCATGCTATATAATTTAATTTGCTTTTTATTACTCTGCTCTAGAAATAGTTAACAGATTAAGTAGAGTTCAGCAAGGCAAGGCACAGGGTTTGCGGGCATGTTGATGACGAGCAGTTGTGGGCTCACTAGCTTTGTGACCCACTCAGCAAATATCCAACTCCCCAAATAAGCACTTGCAGCTGTGCGTTTATGAACTTTCAGGAGATCCCTTTTGAGTTTTAAAAATCACAATCTCAATCTCTCTCTCTCTCTCTCTCTCTCTCTCTCTCTCTCTCTCTCAAAAGAGTATCATGTAGCGGCCAGGCGGCAGTGGCACACGCCTTTAATCCCAGCACTCAGGAGGCAGAGCCAGGCGGATCTCTGTGAGTTTGAGGCTAGTCTGGTCTACAGAGTGAGAGCCAGGACAGGCACCAAAACTACACAGAGAAACCCTGTCTCAAAAAACAAAAAACAAACAACAACAAAAAGAATATCATGTAGCCCAGGCTGGCCTTGAATTCCCTCTGTAGCCAAGTATGGCCTTGATATTCTGATCTCATGTGTCTACCTTGAGAAAGCATATACTGCCTCACCCGGTCTGTGTAGTGCTGGGGATTGAACCTGGGGCTCCATGCATGCTGGGCAAATACTGCTCCAGCCAAGCTCCATCCCCAGCTCCAGTTGGCAAACCTCACATGCAGCATCCAGGCCGGTCTACTCTTGTTTTCTGCTTTTCTGTCTCAGAGGATGCTGTAAGGTGCATTGAGATCAGACTTGTTAAAACCAGGAGCCTCAGAAGGTTTTAGTGAGCAGTTGGTTTCACTGGGTTTGTTTTGCTTTTCACATAGAAAGTGGTACTAACCCTGTGCCCTTTACCAGTTTGCCATTTTCAGCAGAAGACTCTGCGCACATACAGGACCATTACACGCTCCTGGAACGCCAGATCATCATTGAGGTTAGACTCCTTGTCTCTGCTTTCTGCATTCAGCATCTAGGCCACTCCTTTGCTCTGCACATGCCATTTTCTGGTACAACCTTTTATTTCCTCTTTGAGGTTTTCTTGATGGTTCTTAAGCATCCTTTTTCCTCTTGCCTGCTGCTAGCCTGGAGGTATTTCCTGTTTCATTTTTATTCCAAATTGCTTGTGTCATATCCACTGCCTACATTTCTTTCTCTCTCTCTCTCTCTCTCTCTCTCTCTCTCTCCCTCCCTCCCTCCCTCCCTCCCTCCCTCTCTCCCTCACTTCCTTTCTTACTTTGTTTCTTTTCTTTCTTTCCTTTTGTTTTTGAGACAGGATCCCCTAGAGCCCAGGCTGGTCTAGAACTCACTATGTAGTAAGGCCATGAACTCCTGATCTTCTTGCTTCCCCCTCCCAAGAGCCAGGATCATAGGCATGCAGCACCAAGCTGAGCTGTTGAGATCTCTTAATTAAACTTAAAATCTATGATCCGTTTATGGATTTTAGTTCTCCCTGGGATATCCTAAGCAATTTCTATGTTTTCCTCCTTTGCTTCATTCCTAGGGTGGGAAACACAGCTTCTATAGTAGTACAGGTTTTTTTCCCTGCCTCTCCCCATGGACATTGTTCCTTCTTCCACTTGGCTTACTCCATCACAGGTAAACGATCGCCATCTAGAGTCTGCGGGGCAGACTGAGATCTTCCGAAAGCACCCCCGGAAAGCTTCCATTCTCAACATGCCGCTGGTGACGACGCTCTTCTATGCCTGCTTCTATCACTACACCGAGTCCGAGGTACAGGCGGATAAGCAGGAGCATTGTTCAAATCCAGTGTTGTGAGGTATTGTCAGTGGGCTCGTGTAGTTTCCAGAAATCACCCAGAAACTTCCCAGGCCCTCACAAGAGTGAGCTGAAGGGACAAAGGTTTATGAGGGTTTGTGTGGCCATGTGTGGTCGGCATGCTAGCAGAGCACCGGGTGTCTCTGGCTCCCTTAACAGTGGCATAGAGAACAGTGTCATATGGCTATGGATTGCTCTCTATTTGAAAAAAATAACTTTATGTGGATGGGTGGTTTATTTTATCTTCGTGCATGCCTGGTACCCATGGAGGCCAAACAGGATATCTGATCCCCTGGGACTGGAATTACAGATGGTTGTGAGCTACCATGTGGATGCTGGGAATTGAAGCCAGGTCCTCTGCAGGAGCAGCCGGAGCTCTTTACCACCGAGTCACCTCTCCAGCCCCTTTTCCTTTTTAGAAGTTTGGACTTGACTTAACCCTCACAAGAATGCTTCTCTCTTACTTTGATTAGCAGGAAAATGGAAAAAGCACTGTGCTTACTAGTCTTCCCGATAAAGTAGGTTGTGTGCTTTTTTGTTAGACCTGAGGGAGACTTTCTCATAAATTGATTTCTGGGTTTAAATGGTTTACAGTAAGACACAGAGAGTCCGTGTAATAGAAAAGAAAATGGGGGCGTTGGGTGATGTCATTAAATTTTCCTTTCCCCTGTCATCCTAGGGGACCTTCAGCAGTCCCATCAACCTGAAGAAGACATTCAAGGTAGCCTTGCTGTGACTCTTGTAAAGTAGTGTCAGGGTGTTGCATGGAGTGGATGTGACATGGTATCCTTGTGTGTGTCCAGGGCTAGTGGGGGAAAGCTAGGAGTTTGTGTGCAGTGAAAGAGAACTCTAATGCTGCTGTGTACAGCAGTGTGGGGCTTGGCAGATAGGGGTGTTTTGATGACCCGAGAGTTTCATTGACTTTAAAGGACAGGATCAATACCAGCAAACAGAGACACTTTATAACATGTCAAAGCATTTAATGGATGCATTTGTATTTCCTCTTACGTTTTCCTGGTTTCTGCTCTTCAGATCCCAGATAAACAGTATGTGCTAACAGCCTTGGCTGCTCGTGCCAAGCTTCGAGCCTGGAATGATGTTGATGCCCTCTTCACCACAAAGGTGGGTGTCCTGACACTAGTGCGTCCGAGGCCTTTGGAGCAAGAA
>CABHPH010130464.1:0-40205 GCA_902168325.1 Peromyscus nudipes
AGATACTAACCTAATACCAGATATATAATTGATAAAGATAATTTCCCAATATATAGAGTGTCTCTTTGTAAGGGTACTGGTGTCCTTTGCCATACAGAATATTTTGACCTTCATGAGGTCTCATGTTTTAATCATTGGTCTTAGTGCCTGTGCTATTAATATATTAATTAGAAAATACTTTCAGTGCCAATGTGTTCAAGTCTATTTCACACATTCTCTTTTATCAGATTCACTGTGTCTGGCCTTATGTTGAGGTCTTTGGTCCACTTTTAAGTGGAGTTTTTTTTGCATTCTTCTACATGCAGTCAAGTAGTTCGATCAGCACCACTGATAAAGATGCTCTCTCTCCTCCAGTGTGAATTCTTTGCCTTTTTTTGGTCAGAAATCAGACATTCACAGAAATGTGGACTTATGTGTAAGTCTTCAGTTCAATCCCATTGGTCAGTTTGTCTGTTTTATGGCAATCCTAGCATTTTTATTACTGTAAGTCTGTAGTACAGCTTGAAGTCTGGGACGGTGATACTGTCAGTAGTTCTTTTATTGTTATGGTTTTAGTTATTGTGTGTAGTTGTGTTAGTTTGAATATATCTGGCCCCCATAATCTCATAGGGAGTGGCAATATAGGAGTTGTGTGAGTTGGAGGAAGTGTGTTACTTTGGGGTGGGCTTTGAGGTATCCTATGCTCAAGCTATGCCCAGTGTCTCAGACCACTTCCTGTTGCTTGCGGGTCAAGATGTAGGATTCTCAGCTCTTTCTCCAGAACATGTCTGCCTTCATGCCACCCACCATGAAGATAATGGACTAAACCACTGAAACTATAAGCCATCCCAAATAAATGTTTTCCTTAATAGGAGTTGCCATGGTCATAGTGTCTTTTCCACAGACCCTAACTAAGACACTGTGTATCAGTATATGTGTCTGTGTTTCTGTATGAAGCTGAATATATATATATGTATATATATTCACAAGTGCAGACTTGTGTTGGATGTGTTTTGTTGGGTATTTCATTGAATCTGTAGATGGTTTTGGTAACAGGACAGTTTTCACTATAATCATCCTACTGGTCAGAGAGGATGGGAGAATGTTCCATCTTCTGGTGTAATTGTCAATGTCTATCTTCAATGTCTTAAAGTTGTTTTAGTTTTCAAAAATACAAACCATTCACTTGTCTGGTTAGAATTATCACAAGAAACTGATTAAAGAAGAAAAGTTTTATCTTAGTAGTCACTATCTTGCAGTCATTTCAGAAGGAGAATTAAAAAACACATATTCAAATTCTATTTACAATGCAAAGGAATTCAAAAGCATTAAGAAGGACATTTCTTGAATCAGAGAAGACTTTGAAAATATCATACAGCTCTTAGGAAACCCCAAACGCTGTATTCTTGCATCATTTTAATGTTTTAATATCTGTGCATTTCACCTTTCCTGAAGTAATTCATTTTTATAAAGGAAATCCCATCAGATCTCTTATTTTGACTTCTATAAATCAGACTATTCTTAGTTATTTTACTCAGAAAATAGCTATAGAGCTGCAAAGATATTTCAGTGGGAAAGGAACCTGACACCCAGTCTGACCAGCTGAGTTTGACCTGTGTGACCCCTATTGTGACAGGAGAGAAATGACTCATCAAAGTTGTCTTCTTACCTTCATCCCACGCAGTGACATGAGATGGAGTCCACAAAGGCACACAATAAAAATTCCGCATATAATATAATAAAATTTTAAAAAGAAAGAGATGAATTGTATATACCATAACAAACAAGAAAAAAATTTAAAAACAACTGGAAATAATAAAATGTTATTTAAGTTCATGAGGCTTCATGAATTTATTCAACTTTAAGAGACACAGGAAAAGAGAGGACCACTAGTTTCAAACTTGTAAATCACCTCAGTTCACAAGATGTCATCTTTAACCATCACTTAAATTAAGGTCTTCTTTGATGAGTGCATGGAAATAATGAATTCACTATCCATACAGTAAACAAATATCCGTAATTTTTCAGGACTTGGTGTGGTGTATCAAATAAAGCTTACCCGAGGATCAGACGACAGAGCCGGGTACTAGATTAAACATAGAGGCCCGGCAGTGGTGGCACATAGCTTTAATCCTAGCACACAGGAGACAGAGATCTGTCTGTATTTCTGTAAGTTCAAAACTACACTGGACTACATAAGATTGATTCAGTCTAGGAGAGAAACAGAACCAGGCAGTGGTGGCACACACCTTTAGTCTCAGTACTTTGGAGTCACAGGCCTTTAATCCCAGCACTTGAGATCTCATGCCTTTGGTACCAGTATTTGGGAAGCACACAGGCCATTAATCCCAGCACTAGGAAGGAAGTGAAATGGCTAGGTGGAGAAAGGCATATAAAGTGTGAGGAGACAGGAACCAGAGCACCTTTTTAGTTGAGGACTCAGAGGCATTCAGTCTGAGGATTCATGGAGACAGGATCTCCACTCCTTTTGGGCCTAAGGATTTGGTAGTGGTGAGAAGTTTGTCTAGTGGCTTGTTCCTTTGTCTCTCTGATCTTTCAGTATTTACCCCAAAATCTGGTTCCAGGTTTTTATTATAAGTCCATTTAGGATTCGTGCAACACATTGGTAAGGGCAGTTTGTGGAGACATGTCAGTATGGTACCACCAACCCAAGGATTTTCTGTGAGTTCTAACCAACTCAATTTATACAATTTCTTATTTCAAGAACACAATGCTTTATTTTGATCAATCTTAAGGCATATTCCCGGGCGGCTGGACCTTGTCAAGCTGTCTGAATTAGGACTTCACTATGCTTGGTATGATGATGCATTGAGGGGGCGCAGGTCAATAGGTCAAGTGTGCACAAAATCATTCTAAGGGAAACCAGACCAGGCACCCAAAAGAGGTATTTTGATGCGAAATCTGTAGAGGCAGCACAAACTCAGTGAAGGCAGATCTGTGGCGAGCTAGAATTGTATGGATTATGATTTGAATGAAAATGACTCCCATAGGCTTAAATGTTTGCATATTTGTTCTTCATTTGGTTGAACTCTTTAAGAAGGATTATGAGGTGCAGGCCTATTGAAGGAGTTGTGTCAGTGGGAGTAGGCTTTGGGGTTTCGTAGGTTTAATCATTCCCAGTGTCCCCCCATCTCCTGCTTCTGGATCCAGATATGAGCTCGCAGCTGTCCTGTCTGCATGGCTTTTTTTCTCCACCACAAACTTTAACACTCTGATACTTTAAACCCAGTTAAATGCTTTCTTTTAGATATTGTCTTGGTCATAGTTTTTTTTTTTTTTTTTTTTAATCAGTAATAAAAAAGTAACTAAGAAGAAACGTGCAACCAGGCAGTGGGATATTGCTGTGACAGGCCTGCCTGTTTTGTTTTCAGAGGAATATGAATGACTTTGGGGATTTAAACTAGAAGCTAGGTTAAATCTATAACCAGGATTTAATGGCCTATCCTTGTAGCAGCTAGGAAGACATTGCAGAGAGCCACATGGAGGTTGATGGCCCAGATACAATGATATTGATCTACCATTATGATGCCAGCTCTCTGAAACCATAATTCCAGCTATACATGTATTTTATGAATTGTCTTGAGCATTGTGTTTTGTGACAGCAGTAGGAGAGCACCTAATACACATGGGCTTGTACTACCATGGAAACAAAGCACTTCTACACAAGAAGGTGAATGGACATGTATGGCTGTGAAAATTGTACCACTTAGATGCCATTATTGCTTTTTTTGTTTTGTGTTGCTATAGTATATCTAAGACAGGATAACTCCTACAAATTAAATTGTTTTTTCTCCTTCTACTTTCCTTCTTTTCTTCCTTCCTCCCATTTTTATTTCTTTCTATATTTTTTCCTTCTTCTTCCCTTCCTTTCTCCTCCTCCTCTTCTTTCAGTGCCATGGTGACACCCAAGTGAAATGCAAGTGAAGCATACTATTAACATCTACTAGGTGATGCCCTAGCTGGTGTCCCCATCCCATATATTCCCTTTCACTCTCTGGAATAAAATTTGTCTGTCTCTGTGAAGCTGACTCTCAAGGTTCTTTCCATAGTACCCTAGCCATACAAGCACTTCTGACCACTTCTTCTCCCTTTGTCTCTGTAGCCTGGTGGCCAATGGGCTATGAGAAAAGGGGAGACCCCACAGCTGGCACCCACCAAACAGGAACTTATGGAATGCATAGAGTTTGTGAGTACAGCCCTTCCACCACTGGCAGAGGGCAGCTGCGTCTTGCCTGACTATCCTGGTTCCAGGATCAGTCATCTCTCTTCTTCTCTTTGTTTTACTTTTGTTTTGCACCTTTGCTAGGGATTGGATACATGCCCTATATTGAGGATTATGCTCCTTTCAAAAACCAAAGGTATCTAATAAATAGCCCATTACCAGATGTAGGATATCTACACTCGGATTGTTCACCAGAGTTGTTCTTAAGAAGACCTAAAAATACAGGAGACTGCCATTGCTCTTTGTTACTAAGCAGAACATGAGGGTAAGATCAAATTGCAGAAGACAGTAAACACATTGGTTATTGGACATGTCAACACTGTACTGACCAGGAAACTTTCTCCTTGATAGCAATCTTTTATAGTACTGGATGGTGCTTGGGAAGACTCATTGAGGGGAAAGAATTCAACAGTCTTTCTTACTCAGCAGTGAATCCCATGAACTCCTATAATGACAATCATGGCAAGATAGGAGTGCATATATGAAAAAATGGTATGAATTTTATGGAGGTAGCTCACCACTTTCTGCTTGCATTTAACTCCATTCCATGGAAGGAAACACATGCTTAGTACTGTATCTCTGGCCAAGGACCCATGGTTGTAGAACTCACAGGCCCAAGAATGAACTGATTATTCTGACGAATAGTCTTAATATCCAACTGCCTTCTAAATTTGCATCATTTACCAATAGATTAATGTATACCTCAGATATAATCAAAGAAATTTCTCTGTGAAGTGGATAGTGGTAAACAAAGAAACTTAAAACCCATCGAAGTGCCAAGAATAATTGTCAGTGGAATGCTCTACCACAAATGAGAATTAAAGATTCAATAATGGAAACAATATTGACAAAATTAATGAAAAATCTTTTATCAGCATTGACATGAAACATTTTGTTTTATCTCTGGGGAAATGGGCAAATTTTGATATTAGAGAATATAAAGATTGCTAAATAATCATTTTCCTTCCATATACAATTATTGAGACTCTATCAAGACAATGAAAAATAATTGAAGACTCTGGCATGAAGTGTGGTAGATTAAACTCATATTTATCTAGGTTTTCTTCAGGAGTAAATTAAAATCCAGGTATTTAGAATGCACTCTTTGAAGAACACATCAGAATGTGAGATAAAATCAAGCTTCGTTTATGGCTCCATTTCTTGAAATAATCTTCAGGAAAATAGGGTTTTCTGGAGCACGAATCGGTTTCTTCCCTAATTTCAAGGGAATCTGAAATAGTTAAATAAATACACTGGTAAGTGTATCAATTTCACAGAAGACTGGTAGAACCAATATGTTAAGAAAAATAGTGGCTTTTTCATGTGTTGTCACTTGGCTGTGACCTAGCATTCAGAAGTAAGAGAGAGGAGTAACACAAGATTAAGACTTACTTAGCTACACAGCATGTTTTGTATCATCCTGAACAATACAGACTACTTTCTAGAAATAAATCTATCTTTATGAGTGAAAAAATGACTTTAAACACTGTGATAGTTTGAAAGGAAATGGCCCTCAAAGGCAGTGGTACTATTAGGAAGTCTGGCCTTGTTGGAATAGGTGTGGTCTTATAGGAAGTATGTCACTATGGAGGTAGGCCTTGAGGTGTCATGTGCTCAACTCATACCCAGTGTCTCAGGCTACTTCCTGTTGCCTTTGGATCAAGATAAAAAATTTCCCAACACCTTGTCTGCCATGAGGCCACTGTGCTCCCTGTCATGATGATACTTGACTAAACATCTGAAACTATATTTTCCAGAGAGAACAGGGAAGATGCACATATAAACTTACAAAGATGTGAGAGCATGCACATCATGTGACATGTGCAAACTCAAACCGAAATGGAGTGCGTGCATGGATATGAACATTGCCTCACCCTTGGCTGAGGAGCTTTGATGTATGATAGTTGCTGTAAAAGACAGTCTGTATTTTTGATTAAGTCTGTGACCTGCATTAGTCAGCCAGATTCCAGGCCAGGCCACACACATAAGAGCAGTCATCTAACACAAACTGGACTTGATTAACTTAAAAATTAGAGAGAAAAACGGAGAGAGAACTCATTGAGTGTGAGGTGCGGTGGGGATGTATCTGGGATCAATTGTGGTGATAGGGTGAATGTGATCAAAATGTATTATATGAATTCTCCAAGAATTAATAACAATGTTTAAAGAAATAAATAAAGAAATGCATCTATGAAAAATTTTGTTTGTTTTTAATACTTAGAATAGTTTAAAATGTTTAATGTATTTATTAAAGGATTTAATATAAAAATGTCCTCCAAGGCACCATTTTAATTTTTGAAAAGAATAAAATTAGGTGATTTAGAAAGTGGGAGATGCTTTAATGAATAAAGGGAAAATAATAATAATGAAGTACAAGTGGGTAGTTCATGGGTTTTGGGGTTGGAGAGCAGTGGCAGCCTGAATATATCATATCTAGAAGACAGGAGTAAATTGCACCAAGAAAATATAGTGAACGTTCTTGACTTGGAGGAGACTTGATTGATATGAACTTGAAGGATAAGAAATAAAGATGAATAAAGAAGGGAAGAAACACACAGATTTATAAGAATTTGAGTGACTGCCTGCTAGTCTAGACCTGAGTTCCTAAAATGTGAGAACAAGTATGTAACATGGCCAAACAAAGGAGTCCTTCATACCTATGAATAATGATTTGATGCAGTGATTTTTGTCTGTGGCTATAAACTGGAACCACTGTGGAATATTTAAAGTGCCTCTGGTGGGTGAAGGATTTTGGATATTCTGAGATGACACAGGGATGGATTATAAGGTGATCCTAACGGTTAGAAGAGGGGTGTCTCTGACTCTTTTACCTGCTCATGGGACCCTTTTCCTCCTACTGGGTTGTCTCACCCAGGCTTGATATGAGCATTTATGCCCAGTCTCATTGCATATTGTTATGCCATGTTTGGTTGATATCCCTGGGAGGCCTGCTCTTTTCTGACAGGAAACAGAGAAGCAGTGAATCTGGGAGGTGAGGGGGGGTGGGAGATACTGGGAGGAGGGGAGGAAGCAGAGAGCAGGCTGTGGTCAGGATGTATTTTATGAGAGAAGAATAAATAAAAAGTAAATAATGGTTTCCATGTATGGTATATACAAGTATGAAAATGCTATAAAAATTCTGTATTTTAAAATGCATATATACTTGTAACAAGAAAAATACTCCAATTCAATGATACTATATGTAATCATAAAAGGAATATCTTCATTGACCCTAGATGAGCTTAACATTTATACTTAGACACAGACTAACTGTTTCAGAACTCAAGGTCCCAAGGGCTCAAGCATGGCTTCATATAGATCTTTTGACAGAGAAAACATTAATTAAAGATAAAACAGTATATTACATATATATTTCATATATATGTTAATATATATATCCAAGTTTATGAAAATGCCTATGTATACCTAGAAGACTAAACTAACATGACTATAAGTTTGATTATCATAGAAGACTAATTATAATTATCCATTACAATTTAAATGAGTTACATAAACATAATACCTCAATATTTCAGATAGATAGGTAATCTTCAAACACTTCAAAGACCTACAGAATATGGCATTTAAAATGTTTTAAAAATTTAGACTTTCTGGACAATGAGACATGTCTGATGCTGGCAGCCCCGATTTACTTAAGAGAGGAGGATGGGCATCGAAGACACTCCATATGGAGTTTATCTTCACCTTAGCAAAAATAGCCATTTGGGCAAGAAACTGTTCTTGCCTGGACTTCTTGAAAAAATGTATCAACTGGACATGCAGGACCCATAGGAAGGTGACCACTGAACTTTGCTTGGCAAAATGGTCCTTCAGGTTCCTGCTTCACAGAGGAAACTGATAGACATTCTACAAGACACAGAGAGAAATAACTAAGAGACTCCAGGCCTGTGGGCTGAAGACAGATGCTCCAACTTTACAAAGGAACATTAGGTGACTGTCCAGGCTGCCAGCTGTCTCTGTCTACCCCGCAAGACTTCCCAAAAGTTGCTTGCATCCTTTTCCCATTTCTCAGGTAATAGTATATCCTTCTGAGGTCTTTGATGTAGTTGAAGACTAGAGATAGTTATAATTTTCCTTAGTTATGATAAAAGATAAGTTAGATATAAAACCTTAGACTCACCAATATAAGATAGATAGTATATCTTAATATTATAACTGTAATTCTTGCTCGATAATTGTTTTGTTATTTGTAATTTTACTATGTTAAAGTGAAAAACCTTCTTTTTTGAAAAAAAAAGAAAAAGGGGAAGTGCTGTGGATGATTGATTGAAAAATAAAACACTGATTGGCCAGTAGCCAGGCAGGAAGTATAGACGGGACTAACCGAGAGGAGAACTGAGAGAACAGGAAGGCAGAGGGGACACTGTGAGCCACCGCCAGGACAAAGAAGATGTAAGGTACTGGTAAGCCACAAGCCACGTGGCAAAGTATAGATTAATAGAAATGGGTTAATTTAAGATAGAAGAAGTAGATAACAAGAAGCCTGTCACGGCCATACAGTTTGTAAGCAAAAAAAAAAAAAAAAAAAAAAAAAAAGAAATATTGAGTTCATCAGTCTCTCAGTGTTCATACACTTAAATAAATTTTATGAAATCTCAGTTGTTAGCATTATCACAAATTTCTCCAAAAACTTGTGTATGCATCTGAAGTGGTTAAGTATATGGTGAGGAAGTCAACCGCTATCAAAGAGGCAATGTTCTCCTGAGAGCTTAGAATCTGTCACTGCTGTAGCGGGCTGCAGAAGGGCTGGGAGGGAAAATAACTGATTCACATTTTATATTATAGTAGAAAAATGAAGATGTCTTAAGTATATTGCAGAAAAACCTACTGGTTGGGCAGGAAGTAGACGTCTACCCACTGTGTGTGACATTGACTGCAGGGTCTCAATGTTGGACAAGTATTGTTCTGATAAGGACTTCCTCTTTATGAAGTTTCCTAACATGCCATTCACTCTATGTGGATGAAGGAAGTCTAATTTGGCAGACGTACAGATGTGGTAGATGAGTGTGAGCCTGGGGACCTGACGTGATGAAGTCTTATCATTGGGGATGGATCTTGATCTTGGCGACTGACCCGAGTCACTCACCGTCCTGCCTCTGTTTGCTATAGTGGAGCAGGATCCTCAAGAACACTCTAAGATGGAAGGTGCAGGGGTTTCCACCTGTGCTGTTCCTATTATTCCTTCCTCACCCATTGCACCGGCCACGGCCTCCTGTGAATCTCCACCTCACTGTGTAATCCCACAAAGAACCTGTGGTCCACTTACCTGAAAATAATGATCCCAGGCTCTGGGAAGCCAAATGTAGTAAGGTATAGGGAAATCACAGGGATTGTGAGTCTAGGAGTAACAAGTGATGATAGGTAGACTTTTGCCAGGGTAGATACCCAGCAGGTGTACAGGGCAGGGGAGCTTACTGCAGGGACCTGCCCATCTGCCCACTAGGAGGGTCTGGTTGGGAAAGAGCAGAGAAGCTGCCTCCATTGCACCCTTGCTCAGCTCTGCAAAGGGCTTTCTCCTCTTGTCCCTGCACCCCCCCTCTGGTGTTTGGTGTCACAATTTATGTGGGAGTTGGAAGAGAAGAGATTTCTTAACTGTACTGCAAGGGGATGCAGGGTGGGCAGGAAGAAGAGCACCAACAGCCAAGGCAGCCACTACCAGCAGGAAGAGAGGCAAAAGGGTCAGCAATCATGACGATGGGTCAAGTCTGAGTCTGCACTGTTTGCTGCTCATTTCAAAACCCTGATCTCAGTGAGGCAGAATGGCTTCCCTGAAAATGTTCAGTAAGAGTAACAGTGACCCGTTGGGTTGGGTAATGGAAGAATTGCCTCCTGCGAGCAGCATCTCCAAAGTCCTTAGTCCCCACCTAAGATCCAGTGCTGGGGCCTCATATTCAGGGAACAGTGTCTGGGCACACATTGCTTTACCTGATGTCTGTCCTCCTGGTCCTCATAAAAACATCCTTCTGAGTCCAACTCAGAAGCCAGGGAGACAGAAATTCTCAAATGCTTTGAAGTGAGAATCTCTACACTGGTTAGAAATTGTGTGGATTTCAACAGTAATTATGCTTATGTGGATATCAATCCTTATTAATCATGGTAAGAACTCAGATTTTGAGACATCTTCTTTGATGATGTTACTAATTGATTGTTTGCAGAATATTTCATGAGTCGAATAGCTATTTTCCAAATTACAGTGATATGATAAAAACAAAACAAAACAAAAAACAGATCATTAGGATGTTTTCATTTCTGCATGTCCTTTTCCTCACCTTTCCCATTTGTATATCCTTTTTAGAGTTTCTGGAATTTTGAAGGTCAGAAATGTACATGTTCACAAAAGTATGTCAGAAGTCATTAATATATATATTCATATACACTTATATATATTCTACATACTCAAAAAAAGAAAATGCCTATGAATATAAAACAAAAACATGACAAAAAGAATATGTTCTGCCTCACCTCTGTTTCTTCACAAGGATGCAGGGAAAAGTTCTGCAGGATTTTGACAACTGCAAGCTTCATGTTAATGAGAGCAAACCTCATACCAATGCAGTTTCTAGGACCATATCCAAAAGGCAGGTATGTATAAGGATTGATGCTATCTTTATTCTCCTTGCTGAACCTGGTGTCACAATGGAAAAAGGACATAAATAATGAAACATGAAATGCACAAGAGCGACATGTTTACAGTTTTCACCTACAGTCCTCAGCCAGAATCATACAGGGCACTTCAGTGGGTTCACTATTGCAATCAGCATGAGTTAAATCATTACGAGATTTGGAAGTGAAAGTTCTTTCCTCAACTTTATGGTAAAGGAGCTCCTGAAGTTAATAAGATGTTGAGTGGTGAATGATCATTGAAATCAAATTTGTCTTTAAAGTTTAAAATATTAAGAATGTCACGTGCTCCCACTGTGTAAACATCACAAAGTAAAAGTGAAGGGGAAGGAAGGAATTGCCC
This sequence comes from Peromyscus nudipes, assembly GCA_902168325.1. Lineage (NCBI taxonomy): Eukaryota > Metazoa > Chordata > Mammalia > Rodentia > Cricetidae > Peromyscus > Peromyscus nudipes. The sequence continues at coordinate 11,208 of CABHPH010130464.1, forward strand.
TGTCACTTGAATTGGGGACTTGCTTACTGGGGAAGGAGGAGGTGTGTGTTACAGATGAACTGTTTCCATTCTCTCTTCACCACCCTCTCCTTCCTAACTGTCCTTGTTTCATTCTACCCATCCTAATCTATTTCCTCTTCTTCCTCCTCTTCCTCTCCAGCCTCCTTTCCCTCATTAAACCCCTGTCACAAAATCTTTGACTGTCTCTCCCTCCTCCAAGAGTCATCAACTGAAGTGATTTGCAAGGACACATGCTGCTTCTCTACTCTGTTATCACTGAATTTTGTCTCCATCTCCTCCACTGGGGGAAAAACTACTGAAAGTACAGACCTGTGTCCAATTAAAATTTGATTTCTCACATGATTATTTAAATAAAAATGCTGATTCCAGAAATGTTCTAGAAGACTAATAACCATCTGTTCTGTGAGAGTTATTAAGTGTTGGGGAAGATTAAAAAACAATATCTAAATTATTTTATAGAATAGCATTGGAGTCCAGTGAAAGTTGTACTGGTATGTGTGTGTAAGCTGAACTTGGCAGAATCCTGATGGGGAAGATACACACACACACACACACACACACACACACACACACACACACACACAAAACGAAACATTACCATTCTTCTGTAGACATCTTATATACTGCATTTAATTATAACCTCAGCATTTTTAACCTTTGCATTCCTCTTCCCCGGTCTAGTCACTGATGCCCACTGAGTCTATATTATATGATTGAAAGCTGGAGCAACAATAGAAATACACAATGAATAATGTGCCCGTTTTTGGTCACTAAGCTAAAGGAGGTAGAAGTGGTGGTTATGTAGAGGGGCATAGAATTCACCTAATCAGAAAACAGGAGTTAGGTGACTCCCTTCTACTCCTCGAATAAGCACTATACATAGACCATCTGCCAGCATCAGAGACACATGCCTAAGAATATAAGGTCTTAGACATCAAGAAATTCATGAAATAGGCTACTACATGTCTAAATTCTTGGCCTCCTGATTCAACTGCATCTATATTAAAGTATCATTTTTACATGAGTAGCATGATATGGATTGGACAGGTTATTTATATGTATATGTATATCCACACACCTGTACGTGGGCATGTAAATAATACCTAAATAACAATTTGTAAAAAAAAGAGGCTATGCACTTGAAGAAGTGTGGGGAGGGATCTATAGGAGGATTTGGAGGGAAGAAAGTGAATGAAGAAATGTTATTCCAAATTATAATCTCAAATCTTAAAAAAAAAGATAAAATATGATCCTGTATTTTTATTAGTGGAACAACAACGGCAACCTAGCAATTATTTCCATGCTGCATACAATTCCCACAGACTGGGTATTACTTCCCACTCACAGAATACCCTGATTCAGATTCAAGAAGGATGAAAATATCAACTTTCTGATCAGTAGATGACTTGACTTTGGAGGAGTCATCCACTGGACGAGTGTGAGGGAGTTTCCTCACAAAATAGACAGAAACAAGACTAAGAGGATTTGTATTAGCATTCATCCTAAGTGGCACAGCTTGACCCATCATAGAGGAGGCTTTCTGCACCTCTACCCTCACCAAGTCTAATACAATGTATTGCTATATTTGGGAAATTATTCCTGTATTTGAGGATATGTTTAGAGAATTATGGACAGCATCAAAGAAATAGAAACCTAACAACTTAAGTAAGATAAATGATTTTCTAATCATGGTAATGGTACTTGCTCTCTTTGGCACATACTTTATACACACACACACACACACACACACACACACACACACACACACGCACATGTGTCATAAAATAGCATTTATGGGTTATAGAAAGTAATCAGCAATTATAAAAATAGGAGAAAAACTGATGTTTTTCTAATTTCTAAATACTTACACTTACTTTGAAATTTGTCCATGATGTCATAATATTAATGGAATTTTTATTAATGTTTTATGGTAGTTTGAATGAAAATGGCCCCATAGGCTCATAGGGACTGGCACTATTGGGAGGTGTGGCCTTTTGTGGTAAGTTGTCACTGGTGGTGGGCTTTGAGGTCTCAGAAGCTCAAGCCAAGCCTATTGTCTCAATCTTCTCTCTCTACTGCCTGCTGATCTGGATGTAGAACTCTCAGCTACTTCTCCAGCCACATGTCTGTCTGCATGCTGCCATGCTTCCTTCCATGATGATAATGGACTAAACCTCTGAACTATAAGCCAGCCCGAAAGAAATGTTTTCCTTTATAAGAGTTGCCATGGTCAAAGTATTTCTTCACAACATTCAAAACCCTAACCAAGACAGGTCTAAGACTCTAAAACAAAATTACAAAATATAGAACTCTCATTTTTTTGGTCAATTAAAATGTCTGTAGTTTTCACAATAATTATCAAATTGTACTACAGATATTCTAAAATCAAATATGCATGCAATACTACAAATTTATTTTTATGTGATTACAGTAATAGACAGCTTAACATAAATAAAGAAGTCTGGTTCTGTGTATGTTCCCCTTCTTAGGGTCCTCATACCTTTCAGGATGGAACACCTCAGGATCTGACCAGTATTTTGGATCTCGGTGAAGAACAAATGTAGGTATGATCACCTGTGTCCCTTTGGGAATGAACACACCATTGATTTCAGTATCTTTCTTACTGAGTCTGCCAACCCTGTTAGCAACTGGGTATAATCTCATAGTTTCATTCACCACCATGTCCAGATATTCCATCTCTATCAGGGCTTCATAAGTGGCAGGTACCTGGGAAGATTAAAAAAAGATTTTGTTGATTTGAGATTTGAAACTAACTTTCATTTCAATCTACTCAGTACTATCAAGTTTTAGGAACTCCACATTCAACCCAGATTAATGATTGGATTTACCATTGATAAGTCCTATTCACCAAAGTCATGTGTGTTGACATACCAAAGGTCCACTGAAATGCATGGTGAAGTGAATATGGAAGAACATTCATATAAGCTTACACGTAGGTCCCAAATCTTCAGTTTTCCTTTGTACTGTTTTCCATGTAAGTAATAATGAATGGCATATTATTTCAATCTCATTTAACATAAATCAGCTGTTTAGGGTGTCAAAATTTAATATAGGGAATCCACAAGTCCAGACTGAAGAGATATAATGTGGGGAACATTAAATTCCTTTTAAAAATTCCATATCAATCCTTTCAGAGGACAACTCACAGTGTTTAAATCCTATGACTAAGTTTAATATTACTATAGATGTTCAATTTTAAGATCAATGCCATATTAAACAGGAATAGTATTTGAAATTACAGCAACTAACTTCAGTAGGATCTTTTCCCTTTGAAACTCATTATGGTAAAATAGCCTAAAAATGGAGACTAACTGAGTAAAAGAATTCTCTCCTAGTGAGAGCTCAATTCAGCTACATGCTCAGTTTCTGGAAGAATCTTTTCCTCGTTACTTCATATGTTGTTCTAATAAATCTTCAATTTTCAACATCCCACAGGATTGAGTCACCTGACTATAAATTGAAAAATTAGAAAATGCTAGATTAGATTGGTTTGTGCATATATCTGGGAGAGTTGTTGTCCTGACTGTTCATTGATGTAGCAGGGTCCAGATATTTACAGGTAGTACTATTTCCTGAGTGGATGACTGTTAACTGGATGTTTTTCTGTGTCCTGCCTGTTCCTGCAGCCACTCAGACCCAAGTAAACACACAGAGGCTTATATCATTTTTAAACTAGGGCCATGGCAGTCTTCTTGCTAGCTAGCTTTTATACTTAAATTAACCCATAATTCTTATCTTTGTTTAGCCAAGTGGTTTGGTACCTTTTATCAGTTCTGCCTTGTCATCTTGCTTCCTCTGTGTCTGGCTGGAGGCTCCTGACTCTGTCCTTCCTCTTCCCAGAATTCTCCTCATTTGCTCACCCTGCCTGTGCTACCTGCCTGTGCTACCGGCCTGGCTACTGGCCAATCAGCATTTTATTATATTAGTGTACAAAATCATTATCCCACAGCAGATGACCTTGTGCTGCATGAGATCATCTGGATAGTGATAGGTCAGTGAGTGGGCCAGTGATCAGCCAGCATCCTCCATAGTCCCTTGTTGGAGACCGACCTAGACTGGATTTGTTGGAGACCGACCTAGACTGGAATTTCCTGCTTGGAGTCTTGCAAAACAAGACGACCTTGGCCTAACCATAGAAAGGCCTCATTCAGTAACAACAGGGGTCTAGGACCAAAGCGACCTCACCCTAACCTTCCCTTAAGAGTTCCCATTCTTCTTGCAAACAGATGCTAATCAGCCAGCTGCAAGAGCCTGGGGCCAAAGAGACCTCACCCGACCATTCTGACTTCTGATAACCTTCCACTCTCCTTGCTTTCCCTGCCCCCCTCCCTGCCTGAAGCCTCAGCATATAAAAACTGCAGCACTCATTTCAATAAACGGAGCCTTGACGCGACTCAGACTGACTCTTGTCAATTATTTTATGCGCCTGGCTCTCTTCCTTTCTCTCCCCATGATTCCCTCAGGTGATTCAGAGCTTGAGACCCACGAATAACTGGACCTGCTGGACGGGTCAGTCCCTGCAGTGCTTCTTTGGTTGTGTGAGTACCTTGGTCAGAAGTAGTCCTGCCTACAAGTTCCTGTCTTGAGTTCCTCCATTGACTTTCCTCAGTGCTTGTCTGTCCTCTGAAAATGTAAGTTGATGTAAATTCTTTCCTCCCCATAGTTGTTTTGGATCATGGCATTTATCACAGTGACAGAATGAAACAAGAAGAGAGGGTTAGTATGAGGTCTGAAGATGTTTTGTGTGTACCTCATTGACAACCCAGCCAGTCCCAGAGTTTAGGGACCTCGCACCCCATTGCATCCAGTTTTGGGCATAGATGAAAAAACAGTTTATATGATGTGTGGTTCTCACATTGTGGGACACTGAAGTTACCATAATGTAGACATGAACAGTTTACATTGGAAGCTGCCATGATGTGCTGTGTTTGAGTCTAATTATGTGATTAGAGAGAGGAGTAATGAAGAGAATAGCTGAATCAGCCTACCCAGCCAAGACCACGCAGGCCCCATTGATAGCAGTCATGCCAAAGCATTTCCAGTAGTAATAATACAGTCCATTGTTTAAGTTCTAGGGGATGCCTCAGTGGTTAAGAGCACTGTTTGATCTCTCAGAAGAACCAGGGTCAGTTCCCAGTACTCACATGGTGAGTACATTTCCTGGAAGTCTAATTACAGGGAATCTGAAGCCTTCTTCTGGCTTCCTCATGTTTCAGATATGCACATGGTACAGAGATATACATGCAGGCAAAACACCCATTTAAGTTTAAAGAAGACACTTGACTGACACTTGCTTATCTTTAAAAATCTAAAGAGATTTTATGCATGTGTTTGGACTGTGTCATTGTAGTTAGAGATAGTGTTTATTACAGGATCAGTACAGAATTACAGAGATTAGTTTTTCTCTACAAATAATCTACAAAGGTCTTAGATTTTCAGTGACCATTGCTGAAAAATTAATTCTTACTTTATTTACTATAATTTGAAATGCAAGTGTGGAAGTAGTGTTTCTTGTTGAGGTTTGACATTTTCCCTGTGGCTCCCAGCACCATCCACTCACCTTATTGGGCAGGACTGCATCAATCTCTTCCTGCAGTTTCTTCTGAACATGGGGGTGAATTGCCAGTAAATATGTAATAAAGGAAAGAGTAGTGCTTGTTGTCTCATAGCCAGCAAAAGTAAATGTGATTGATTGGGCCAGGATCTCCAGATCAGAAAGAGCTGAAATGAAATTAGACATTTTATGTCAATGATAAAAGCTGGTACCTACACACAGCCTTCACCTGCTTTGTTCTACCATCTTTGACACAGGAAGGCACACTGCACTGTATCGACAATGGTGTACTGCCTGCAAGATATGCAAGGGCAATGGTGGTACAATATGTGTGGGAGTAACCAACCAATGACTGATTTGACTTACGACCTACTCCATGAGATGGAACTAAGACTTGGCACTGCTTAGATGATCTAGAACCTGAGACTAGATCTCCCAGGGGCTAAGGGCAAAACCAAATAATACTGTTGTAAAAAATGTAGGGATAAAATGACTCCTAATGATATTCTGCTATACTTGTAGATAAGTGCCTTGGTCAGCCATCATCAGAGAAGCTTCCTTCTGCAGCATGTGGGAACAAATGTCCAGAACCACAACCAGGTCTGAGGCAGAGAGTGAGAGCCTTTGGAACAGTCAGTCCTAAATGGGTTGTCTCTGCCAAATTCCTCTCCTCAGAGCCCAGGAAATCCCACAGAAGAGTAGTCAGGAAGAATGTAATATCATGTAGGAGTTGAGAATACCAAGAATACCAAGAACACAGGACTCTCCAAATCAACATGATGAAATGTATTATGAACTCACAGAGACTGAAGAAGCATGCATAAGGCTTGCACAGGTCTCTAGCAGGTCCTCTACGTATGTATTATGGCTCCTAGTTCAGTGTACTTATGGGATTCCTGAGTGTGCAAATGAGTGGCTCTCTGATTCTTGTATCTTCCCTTGGACACTTTTTATTCTGTTAGTTTTTCTTTCTTAACTTTTTATGTTAGTTTTTGTTTTATCTTATTACATTATATTTTTTACATTAAAAAATGAACGAATAAATTAATATCTGTCCACTGGGAAATGGTTATCAACTAAATTGTCCTTTATATATTTTGGGAGAGTAAAAATCAGTTTTTTTTCAAGTGGGATGGCACAGGGAATATTAACCATTCCAGGAGAGGCCTCGTGTTCAAGAGTGGTTGCCTATCATATTAATGGACTCCAGTGTGTGTGTGTGTGTGTGTGTGTGTGTGTGTGTGTGCATGTTTATTTGGTTACAGTTTGGTGTTTGTTTTTGATACTGTTTGATTTTGTTTCCTTGGTTTTGGGTAGTTTTCTGTTGCATTGGTCTTGAGACCAATTAAAATCTGTCCAAATAAAAATGCATTTTATTTTCTCTTGAGAAAGAACTCAAAGTTCTCTGGGTGGGTTATTCAGAAAGCCTTCGGGGAGACTAAAAATATGATCAAAATATATTTTAATTTAAAAATTGTTTAATAAGAGAAAATAACAAAAAATTGGCATTGACTTCAAATGTGAGATTAACAATGAAATTCATTAATTAAAAATTTCAAAACACACATTGTGGTACCAATGTATGGAAAGAAGCATTAGTCTGCAATACTAAACCCAGTCACAGTGAGTAAAAGAATGAAGAGGAAATATTATAAACACTGTGATTTTTCTTCTTTAATGGGCTATGTTACTGTGAAAGGAAGAGTAAGTTTCCACAGTTCCTTAAGCTAATGAACACACTTCCAATGCATGAACCACAGTGAAAGTTGCTATTTGGACACTGTAGTTCATGACTGTATTCTTTAGAAGCAGATTTGCAAGTAGAGGTTCTGATTCAGTGGCCTTGCCTGAGGCTGAGAATCAGCATTTGACCGATATAAGTTTCCCACACATCACTGAAGACTCTTGGAGTGTAAAATCAGTGGTCATAACAGACCTTCATATTTTTAAAAGTTAAATTAAAAGACAATTATTTCATTTCCTTCTTTCTCTCCTCCCTACTACTCCTCCCAAGCCACACCTCAACTCTCAAATTTAGAGCCTCCTTTTTTTTTAACCATTTTTATTACATATACAAATAAATAATCATAAATACAACCCACTGATTCTGCTCATATTTGCCTTCTTGTACTTGTTTCTGAGATGGCAATTTAGTATTGGATAAACAATCAGGGACTCATCCCTGGGGAAGACTAATTATCTCTCTCTCAGATGACCTGAACTACCTGGAGCTCTTCATCTAAGGATGGGTTCTCACGAGATTTTCCCCAACTATGTTGGAAGGTCAGCTATTGTTGGGACAGTTCAGATCTTGCAGGCAGCCATGTTGATGATATTTCATGGTTGTAGTTCCCCTGTCATAGATGGAAGGTACAATAACCTTGATATTTTCTGTATGCATATACTCCGTGATTTTAGAAAGTTCCTCAGGCTGCTTCATATAACATGTGTCTTTTTGTAATTTAGCAGGAAGCTTTCTCTGCTTGAATGACCCCTTTACATTTCAAGAACAAGCCCTTCCCCCTGTTCATTCCCTTTCGACCCTAAATTATCCTTAGTTACGTTTATGGGACTCCATGTCTTTGGAATTCTGGGAGTTCATCATCAGTTGAAGAAAATCCACGTGGTGCTGAAAGGAGACAGAAATTTCAAAATCAGAAAGCAGATAGGCAGGCCAAAAATAAGTATGAAATGAAGAATTTAAACTCTCTTGTGAGGAAATGGCTTATTTAAGAATTCAGCTAATGTTACCTGAATCACTAGTGGCACAACACACTGACTCATAGATTTTGGGGAACAAAAATTTTATCATGAGCCCAGTAGTGATGGCACACACCTTTAATACCAGCACTTGGGAAGCATGGGGATCTTTGAGTTTGAGTCCAGCCTCATCTATAAAATGAATTCTAGGACAGCCAGGGTTACTCAGAGAAATGCTGTCTTGAAAAAATATCCTTTAAAAAATAAATCTACCATGGTATAGTATCATGTTGCCATGTCCAATACCACTTTTCATGGATTTTCCTCATTCTAACCATCTATATCTGCTGACGACAGACTCCTGGCTGGATGGTTGTCAGTTTCTTCTTCCTTAATAAGCATCTGTTTAGAAATAAGTCCTACACATCAATATCTCATTTCCTTGACGTATTGTTACTCATTATCTCATACTCATTAACTGCTGTTTCTGGAACTGAGTGCTAGGTTTTATGTGATTGCCTACTGTCTTCGTTAGGGTTTCTATTGCTGTGAAGAGACACCATGACTATGGCAACTCTTAAAAAGGAAAACATTTAACTCTGGTGGCTTGCTTACAGTTCAGAGATTTAGTCCATTGTCTTTATGGCAGAAAGCAAAGCAGCATATATGCAGACATGGTGCTAGAGTGGTAGCTGAGATTTCTTACACATTGACAGGCATCTGGAAGTGGTCTGAGACACTGGGCGTGGCTTGAGTATATATGAAACCTCAAAGTCTGCCTCCACTGTGACACACTTCCTCCAACAAGGCCATACCTACTCCAAGAAAGCCACAACTCCTAATAGTGACACTCCATTTGGGAACCATTTCCTTTCAAACAACCACACCTACAAATGCTCCAAACTCCAGAATACTAGCAAAGAAGCAATGGCACCTCCTCAGACATGATGCTGACTCCCTGACAGCCTTCTGTCAGCATTTTTTCTGCCAACATCCTTATCCTTAGTCCAGCATGTAAGCTGTATTAACCAAAGTGGATTATACAAGTGTCAATCTCAACGCTCACAAATATTGCCCAACTTCTAGGCAAGATACAGCTCAAATTGAACAGATCAAATCCATCGAATATCTTTATAGGGCTTTCTATGAGGAATGTGTATCTTTTGACATCATTGCCTTAGAATTAAAAGAAATTGTGTTATATTTTACCTCTTGGGTTTTTTCAAGTCGATCTTTTTTGGTCTTTTCTATAAATTTTTTAAAAAATGATATAGCTTCACTTGGAAACATACAGATGTTTAATTTGTCATATATTCTGCAAAGAAATGGAAACAGTGCTGTATAGAAAAGGAAAAAAACATGATGAAAATGCAAATTGAAGCTTCTGACAGTTGCTTTATTCACCAACGACAAAATTTCAATACTTTAAGTGAAATATCAAAGAAACAGGAATAATCGTGGTAGAAATGAGTATAATTATAAAATACAGAAAGTAAATCACACCAAAAAATAATTGAATTTTAAATAAAAACACACAGGGAAGATTCAGGCTCCAGGAAGATTCAGTGTGGAATTCTATGAAATATTTAATAGAAAACTCTTACCAGTTTTTCACAGGCATTTCCAAAACTTAGAAAACTAGGGGGAAGTGTAGAATTGAATCTGGAAAGGTCTACTTCCCCGTTATTAAAATCAGAATAAATTTTGGGAAGGAAACCTGTGTAGAAATGTGACTTAAAGGTACCAAAGGGATTTTATCAGTGACACACTTACCAGCTGAATGCAGAAACACAAAAGGAATTCTGCTGTTTGCTACCCAATGTGGTACAACACAGAAGAAAACCAAATCACAAAGCAAGCAGAGATGGAGTATTTTGAAAAATTTCAGGAATAAACACAACATACTTTCCTAATTTATGTTCTCAGAAAATTGGGAACAGCAGCAACTTCCCTTAACTTTATGAAAATTGTCAATCAAACTAAGAGCTAACATAGAAATTGAGGGAGTATGTGTTTTCTATCACTCTTGGAAAAAGGCAATGATAGGTTGCTCATGCTATCATTACTTCTGTGCAGTCACTAGAACAAAAAAGCAGGTGCATTATGTCTTTCATGGCACAGCATTAATACACAAAACATACATGAAAATAAATTATAATCATGTGCTCTGGAGGCTGAGTCAAAGAAACACAAGTTTGAAAGCAGAGTTGATTATTTAACAGAATCTTTTTAAAAATTAAGAAAAATTGCAGTGTTTGTGATGAAAGGCATAGGCTTATACATGCTAGCTAGGCACAATGCCATGAATCTCCATCCTTAGCCTCTGTACTTGAGGAAGAATCTTGATTGAATGCCAGGTAAGGCAAGAATTGAAATCTTCCAGCCTGTATTTCTCTACTTCAGGGATTAAAAATATTCCTTAACACTCTTGACACAGTCATGTCCCTTTACTTTAGTGTTCTCATATCTAATGCAACAAACAAGGTCAACAATTAACAAGAAAACATTATTTACAAAATCATCAAAACATAAATAATAATGGTCCAACCACTGCACACTGGTCCATCTGCCCCATCACAATCATGGGGGATGGTCCAGGAAGAACTTGATGCTCAAACTCAACATGAAGAATATTCTGGAGTAGGACCTTTGTGGAGAACAACGCAGAGGGTCTCCCAGTGATGAGATAACCCAATATTCTGGACATTTAGTTTTATTATCCAATAGCTCCTCTCCATTGTCCTTCCCCCCTAAGCTATTCCTTATTTATATAATATCCAAGGTCAGTGTAGGTAGGCAGCCCAGTTTATCAATTTTCAAATCTTTTGTAATTTCATATTTTTAGAAATATTTTCATATATCCTTTTTTCCATCTTAGGAACATAGACTTTCCTGGTTTAAAGGACTTCTGTGGCTCAGTTTCCTGAAAGATGGGACTGTTCTACATGACATGACTGCACATTCTTACATTTCATGTTTCCAGTTTATCTTTAACCCAAATTCCAAATCTTCCTGCACCCCCTTTTTACCCTACCATGATGTTTTGCTACTCTTCTGTGTCCCACTTAGCAACACTCTATTAATCACTAGTCCCACAGTGACTTGTTTTTTTTCTTTTTCTCTTTTAGTTATAACTATACCCACAATAACTAACATGTCAGTATAGAGATAATGGAGTCTGCCTATTCTCACAAAAATAGCCCTTAAAGAGTGACTAATGACTGTTTTGAAGTCAACTACTACTCTATTTTCATAGAGGGTTTGCTGATTTTTGATAATTATTGTTGCACACACTGATCACCTAACAGAGGATCTCGGGGGGAAGAGCTTGGAACACTGAACATAAGCCTAACAGAAGAAAACATCACCTCAACCCTACTACAGCCCAGGCTTTCCTGAAAACTAAAAAAACTCCTACTGTAGGGAGAAAGATGACCTAAATTTAAAAAAATAACAAAACCTAGCTATTGATGTAACCACAGATGGGCATTTCTTAGTTTTAAAGAATAAGTAACGTGACAAACTACATCAATTATCCTTCAATCACAGAGTAATCACAAATAAAGGTAATGTATAAAACACAGGATAAGAAATCAAAGTGATTATATATTATGTTCAAAGAATTCAATGAACAGATGCCTTTCTCCTGAATTAATCCCAAGAAAGTGCCAAACACTGAAAAAAAAATAAGGAAATTGAATTAGGATACTCTGACGGGATTTGGTAAAGAGATCGATACACAGAAGAAAAACAAATTGAAATGATGAGAGAGATGAAAGTCTCAGCAAGTGTGGATGGCTTCCCCCTCCCTTTCCGGGACACTCTTGAAGAGAGAGGAATAAGAAATATTAGGTAGAAAGAGAGAACTAGCTGGTGAAAGGAAAGACAGAAACACAGGATAGCTTCGGGAGGACCTGCGTCAATATCCAATGGCCCTGTTGGCGTCTTCAAAAGGGCTTTTTATAACAATGCAAAGGGGGTGGGGCAAAAGACCTCCTCCTTGTTAGGTCAAAGCATACTGCACAGCCAAGATCAGACCCTTCCAAACACCACTCACATGATCAAGCCATCACCTTATGCAGCCCTGCAGGGTAAAGCAAGCTCAGATCTCACTAGGAAACCTCTGTGATCCTCCACAATTAAGTCAAATACAAATTCAGTGGAAAGCATCAGAGATAGAGTAGATCATATAGAAGACAGAAGTTGAAGGCATGAAGACAAGGCAGAGTAATAAGATCATTCAGTCATTATTAGTGATCAATTTGTTAAACAGTTGGATGGAACGTGTAAGTTTTGGGAATGTAAGGAGAAAGTATGACTTTCAGCATAGAACAATGAAAAGAATTCCATATCAAAGGCGTAGAAAATATTTTCAATAAAATCACAGAAGTTCCCAGACTTGTGTTGAAAGAAGGAAAGAAATGTCCATCAAGTTCCAAAATGAGTAAAGAGAGTCTAACACAGATACAAAGACCAAAGAAGAAAATTCCCATTTCACATTGAAGATAATGCATTGAATACACAGAATAAAGAAAGTCTACTCGATGGTGTGAGAAGGAAGACAAAGACACATTAAAAGACAGGTCAATGAGCATATCTCCTGTATTTTCAGTGGAAAACAAAAATGCCAGGATGTCTTAAAAAGATGTATTTCATGTTTGGAAAAAAGAACTTCTGAACAATATTAATGTATATATTAAAACACTATTTATTACAATCAAAGGAGAACAAACTGTCCCTGTTACATCACGCTGAAAAATTTCTCACAATGAAGTCTGCTTGCATTATATAGTGTAAAGATCAGTTTGGACTGAAGAAAAAAATAAATACAGCCAAGAGGCTAGAGGAAAAAGTGATACTAAGACAGCTGTTAAGAAAAGAGAACCAAGACAATGCCAGACAGCAGAAAACCAATAAAATGCCAGGAATCCATGCATAATTTCAATAAGAAGTCTGAATATTAACAGTCTGCATTCCTTTATCAAAAGACACAGACGAAGGCTGAAAACAGTGATGCATCCTTTAATCTCGGCACTCGAGAGCACTCCAGGCAGGCGAATCACTGTGAGATTCAGACAAGTCTCATCACCATAGCCAGTTCTAGACAAGCTAGGAATATGTAAATTCTGTCTTTTAATAAATAGATAAGTAAGTAATGCACAGACTTGCAGAATGGATTAGCAATCATAATGCTTTATCCTGGCCCAAGAAATGTACCCAACCACCAGATATCAACGCAGGAAACAAGTATGCATCACTATTCCAATAGCAAATTAAAACTAGTCTAAGGATGAAGAGGATCACTTTATACACTTTAAGGGAACTATCCTCCCACAAGACATTGCAATATGTGCACTTAATTTCATAAGAACATGCTAACAGGTATAATATCAAAGAATAAATTCTGCAACATATGAGTGACTTCTATACTCTTTTTTTTTTTTGGTTTTTCAAGACAGGGTTTCTCTGTGTAGCTTTGCGCCTTTCCTGGAACTCGCTTTGGAGACCAGGCTGGCCTCAAACTCACAGAGACCCGCCTGCCTCTGCCTCCCGAGTGCTGGGATTAAAGGCGTGCGCCACCGCCGCCCGGCTACACTCACTCTTAAATATATATCCATAACAAAATAAACAGAGAAACATTGGATGTAGATGACATTAATTTAACTTTGATTCAAGTTTCATTCAGGAGATGGAGGAATGATTTAATATATGTAAATGTATAAATACAAATCATAACATTAATGGCTCAAAGACAGAAATCACATAATCATGTCATACCTATGAAAAAAGAGCCAAGTATGTGGCAATGATGAACAACAACATGTGATATGAAAATTCAAAGGGGGATAAAAGAACCAGATCATACAGGAGTGAAAGCAAGATGGCAGAGATAATAATTGTGTATGGATATGCTATGAGGGACTTCTTTACTTTGTATGATAATTAAAATAAGTCTAAGATCTTAATATAGTTGAAAATAGATTATATACCTGTAGAGAAAGCCAATGGATTGAAAAAGTCAAATGTAATAAGCTTTCTGGTGTTTTTCACAAAGGGATCCTGGGGGTTGTTGAGGGAATCCACCTTCACTCCAAATAAGGTACCAGTGATCACATCCATGCTGTAGGCCCCAAAGATGCTGAGTAGAGAAACATGGGAGTTAATGTGTTATTCAAACAACCTCTGAGCTATGTGACCATTTGTCTGCAGTATCATCAACACAGCCTGAGTTTACTAATGTGGTGTTTTCAGAACTCAACATGATTTTACTACCCACACCATTTCCAGAAACTTCTCCCTCTTCAGTTGGTTGAAAGAGAGGCCGAAGAAATTTGTTTCTTGCTGATATTTTTCTAAAACCCTCAGCAAAACCTGATGATTAGGTTGTTGAAAGTTATAGCTATAATACTCTTGCCAAACCAATGTCCTCTGATGTAGTACATATATTTTCCTCCCACATTTCTTAATTTCCACATCTGCAGCTTTTCTAAATTTTCATTTTTCATTCTAAGCTATATTACTTGACTTCTAAAACATACAAGATGACAACAGGTAACCTAATTTTGTCTCAGGTACACAAGGAAGAGTCTCTCACAAGGTATTAATGGAACTGTTCCTTAATGTGTGGTGCACAGCAGGGTAACACCATGCCTCTCCCTTACTCTTGCTCTGGAATAATTTTAGCTACCTGTCAGGCAGAGGGAGATCTCCAAATGGGGCACAGAGTCCCCAGACAATGCATGCATCACTACTCACTCTTTCATGGTGACATTCTTGCCCTTCTCTACTTCCCGACTCATGTTTTTCACCAGTGCATCTCCATATTCTTGGATGATGGGGAACATCTAAGCACAAAACACAACACAGTCTTAGGGTAAATGGCAACATCTGAGTTCCCAAATAACAAGCTTTTGAAATTATAAAAAGATAATCATATTTTTAAAAGCACTATATAAGACAAAATAACAACAAAACAAAACAAAATATCAACACAACAATGAAACAAAATAAAAACCATTATTAACAATGTCATGCTCAAAGGAACATCTCTTTAAAGGGTATGATATTATTTCTCCCAATCTTCAGATAAAATCTCCATTTACAATAAAAAGTTCTTCATTAACTTACCTCCTTCAGTCTTCCACTAGTAAAGGTTGGTGTTAGCAATGATCGGATTCTTTTCCATTCTTCATTCTCAGATCTTGTTACACTTTTTTTCATAATTCCAGCTGGACCAAGAAACTACAATACCAAGAAAAATAGATTTTGCTCTCCATTAGATTGGTTATCCTGACAGTTATAAAACCTGTAAAATAGACAACATTCCTTAACAGCTACGAACCCTCTTCTAGGTGGCAGGTTTTATGCTAGTCTCTCAATAACAGTTCCTCAAACTGGGCCTGGAGGTATGGCTCAGTGGTTAACACCACTTGATCCTCTTGCAGAGGATTCTGGTTCAATTCTCAGCAGCTACATTCACAACTGCCAATAACTCCAGTTCTGGGTTTCTGATGCCCTCTTCTGCTCTCTGTGAGTACTTTCACATATGTGGGACACATGTGTACACTCAGGTATACATATGTGATAAATAAAAAATGTAAAATGCCTCAAAGTTAAAGTAAGGATACATACAGCCACCTGTGTGGGATAAAGCTATTATATTACAATCTTCATTTCAATATGATTCTCTCTGTAGAAAACAAAAGTGCTTTTCTATGTGAATGGACAGGTAGTAGACCAAATTGTTTTCCAAGTCAGTATAGAAAAAGTTGGTTTCTTAGGTTTCTATTGCTGTGATAAAGACCACAGAAAAAAGCAACTCCTGCTGTAGAGGGTTTATTAATCTTACAACTCTCAGGCCATAGTCTGTCACTGAGAGAAGTCAAGGCAGGAACTCAAGACAGGAATCTGAAGGCGGGAACTGAAGCAGAAGCTTCGGAGGAATGCCCCCTTTGGCTTGCTCACCAGGGTTTGCTCAGCCTGCTTTCAAATACAACCCAGGGCTAACTGCCCAGGGGTGGCATCAACCACAATGAGTTGAGCTCAGTCACTAATTAAGAAAATGCCCCACAGCCTTTCCACAAGTAAGCTAATGGATGCATTTCTCAATTGAGGTTTCTCTTCTTAACTATGTCTAGTTTGTTTGTTTCATGTTGCCAAAATGCAACCAGAACAATAGGGTACATAGAGGAGGGCTATATTGGCAAACATTTCCTTAGACGAGTTTTGCACTTACAAGTATCTTCAGCTTGAGCTATTTTGAAAAGAAGTGACATGATATAGTAATTATTAAATTACCACATATACTGAGCGATTAGGTATTATTAGCCTAAGCACTACTGAATATCATGGAAATATCTCTCCTTCATTGTTTATACTGAAATATAAGCAAAAGAGCATTATTATTTTCTTTCTCCAATGGAAAGTTTCTTCCATCGTATGTGCCCATATTTGATTCTAACTTGGAATATTTCAATAGTTCCTAATGATATAAATACATGTTAATAGTGAGAGGGAAATTTCATACATGTGATAAAAACTACATCAAACAAAACCTTCATCCAGCACCTCACTTTGTTAAGAAAACCTGGTTTTCCCATTAAGAAACCATTTTAAATGATCTGTTCCCACCTTTAACTACATTTTAACCTGGTGTCTAGCTATTGCAATGAGAGAAAAAGATAAACAAAAGGCATGCAGAATTTGCTGGAAATGGAAATTTTTCCATATTAAAGTTATGTTAATAACTATGTGGAAGAAATAAAGATTATATATCAAAAATTAAGGAAATTGGATTTATCATTTTCTTTGGCCGATGAATCTGTTTCCTCTATCATATCCTCAATGCCTGAGATTCTCTCTTCCATTTCTTGTATTCTGTTGGTTATGCTTGCCTCTGTAGTTTCTGTTCATTTACTCAGATTTTCCTTTTCCTGAATTCCCTCAACTTGTGTTTTCTTTATTGCTTCTGTTTCAATTTTCAGGTCTTGAACTGTTTCCTTCACCTGTTTGATTGTTTTTTTCTTGGGTTTCTTGACTTTCTTTAAGAGATTACTTGATTTCCTCCAATTTTTTTGTTTGTCTTTTCCTTCATTTCTTTAAGCGAATTTTTCATTTCCTCCTTTAGGTACTCTATCATCTTCATAAAGTTGTTTTTAAGGTCGTTTTCTTCTGGATCATCTGCTTTGGGATGTTCAGGTCTTGCTGTTTTAGGATCACTAGGTTCAGGTGGTACTGTATTGCTCTTTAATGTTGTTTAACGTGTTCTTACACTGCCGTCTACGTCTACCCATTTCTTTTAATCTGAACAGGTGGGGCTCCAGGTCACTCTTCTTCCAATTGGTCCAGATGGGGTGTCTGGCTCCTGTGTTTGTTCATCTTTCCAATTGTTCCAGGAAGGGGCTTATATATAGCTCTGGTGGTCACTGTTCCCACCTGTGCAGGGTGGGCTTATGCCTCTGGTGGTCACTAGTGCCACAGGGGATGGTTGGCTTGGCGAAGGGGCTGGAGAAGAGGCAGTTGTCCTGTCCCTGGGGCTCCAATGGCTGGGGGGAGGGGCATAGAATGTGCCCCGGGGGTCTAGGGACTAGAGAAACTGGTCTGCCCAGTCCAGAGACTGGGGCTTTGTCTGTTCCCAACCGGTGCAGGATGAGCTTATGGCACCTGTGGCCACTGGTGCAACAGGGGATGGTTGGCTTCATGAGGAGGTGGGGGAAGAAGCAGCTGCCTGGTCTCTGGGGCTGTATTGGTTGGGGGAAGGGGCACGGAATGTGTCCCTAGGGCCTGGGGGGTAGAGAACTGGTCTGCCCAGTGTGAAGATCAGGGCCTTACCTGTTCCCAACCAGTGCAGGGTGGTCTTAGGGCGCTGGTGGTCACTAGTGTTGCGGGGGATGGTTGGTTTGGTGGGGGTGGGGGGTGGGGAAGAATCTCTTTTTTATCTTTTCTTGGGGCGGGGAGAGGAAAAGGTTTATTTCATCTCACAACTGTCAGGGCCCTCTCCATCGCGGAGGAAGTCAGGGCAGGAGCTCAAAGCAGGAACCTGGAAGCAGGAACCGGTGATAACTTTGTTATTCTCTTGTTTCTCTTTGTTCCGCCTCTGCTACTCTTCGGAGATCATTCTCTGACATTGTTTCACAGGCTGACAGGGACTCTTCAGTCTCTTTCTTTTAGCTTTGTCTTTTACCCCCGCTTTATCCTAAATTTATCCGCATCTTTGCTTTTGAGAAGTCTAAGGCCGAAAATGGTTTTATCTATGTCCCAAATCTATCCGTATCAATTTTTTTGATTATTCATTCCCAAGGAAGCTTTTCAAATTACTTGATTGTCCCATTATTTCAAGTGACTCATTACTGTCTTTTCTAGTTTTTGTGTTACTGAAGGACAGACTAAGCCAAGTAGAATTTACACCACAAGGCGACTTATAACAGGTTTTCAGCAATGGCTTCTATTTTCTTCCCTAAAGGTCAGCTTCAAGATCCCCGTTAGTGCCAGACACCCCTTGTCCCAAGCTACCATGCAGGCTGTCTTTTTGGACTCTGAGAAAGTTGACTTGGTCCCCTTGCAGCTACATTGGAGGAGGGTTGCGGTAGAGCCAGAAAACAAGGTAGCTGTGAAGCACCATGGGTACTCAAGCACTGGGGAGGGGGCATGGCAGCGGGCATTGCCAGGCACTGCAGGACACCAACCTTTTTTTTTTTTTTTTATCAGTTGTTAGTTCTTTCTATAGAATGTAAGAAGTTAGAAAAAGAATGCAAACTTCCAGAACAACAGTATACATGGAGGGGCCTCATTTGGGGGCACCTTACCCAAGTGAACAGATTACAGAGAGACCTTCAAGTGTTGAACTGGGCTGTCCTGGGCCTGTGAGGTTAAAGTTCAAGAAGTATTGTCCCCA
The DNA here is from genome assembly GCA_902168325.1 of Peromyscus nudipes. Classification (NCBI taxonomy): domain Eukaryota; kingdom Metazoa; phylum Chordata; class Mammalia; order Rodentia; family Cricetidae; genus Peromyscus; species Peromyscus nudipes. The sequence continues at coordinate 30,398 of CABHPH010130464.1, forward strand.
GAAGCCAGGTCTTCATCACACTCAGCTTTCATAAAATAGTATTCAGACAGGAGTGGAGCATTTCATTTTACTCCCAGCCGTTGTCTTTGATCATGTGGGCAAATTCAATAATAAATTTTCCTTCTTTGTATTTCTGACTGCTCTCAAAGGCATGTTCGTATTTCCACTGAGTATAGTCTTGCAGGTCTCAGTGAGAAGGACTCTCTTCTCAGTGGGGCCGCAGCCCACAATAACCACAGAGTTGAAGAGGTAGGCTCCTCCCTGACTCCCCTGAAAGTACTTGGAGATGAGATCATTGTGACTGGCCAGATGGGCTCTGCAGTGGATACAGCTGTAAGTTCTGTGACAGTGTGGCAGGTAAGCTTGGAAAGTTTTGGACTTGGTCGTTTTCACCATGTCTGCTGGGCGCTCGTCCCTCAGCTCCGGGCCAGCACTGGAGGAACTATGGCTCTGTCAGACTCTCTGACAGAAGAAACGATGGAAAATACACGCAAGAGCTGTCACTAATTTTTAACACTAAACATCCAGGAAATCTTGGAAACCATAAAAATCCAAACCTAAGAATAATAGGGATAGAAGAAGGAGAGGAATTCCAGCTGAAAGGCACAGAAAGTATATTCAACAAAATTGTAGAAGAAAACTTTCCCAACCTAAAGAAAGACATGAGTAGGAAGGTACAAGTAGCATATAAAACACCAAATAGACTGGACCACAAAAAAAGGCCCTCTCCTCTAGTCACATAATAGTCAATACCATAAACATACAGAATAAAAAAAGAAAATTAAGAGCAGCAAAGGAAAAAGGTCAAGTGACTTATAAAGGCAGACCCATCAGAATAACACCTGACTTCTCAATGGAGATTTTGAAGCTAGAAGGACCTAGACAGATGTAATGCAGACACTAAGAGACCATGGATGCCAGCCCAGACTATTATACCAAGAAAAGCTTTCAATCACTGTAGATGGAGAAAACAAGATATATCATGACAAAACCAGATTTAAACATTACATATTCACAAATCCAGTCCTACAGAAAGTACTAGAAGGAAAACTCCAACCCAAGGAAGCTAGCTGCAACCACCAAAACACAGGCAACAGATAATCTCACATCAACAAATCCCAAAGAAGGGAAACACATACACACAACCACCCCAAAATAACAGGAATTAACAAACACTGGCTATTAATATCCCTTAATATCAATGGACTCAGTCACCTATAAAAAGACACAGGCTCACAGAATGGATACAAATCCTTCTGCTGCATACAAGAAACACATTTCAACTTCAAAGACAGACACTACCTCAGAGTAAAAGGCTGTGTAAAGATTTTTCAATCAAATGGACTTAAGAATCAAGCTGGTGTAGCTATCCTAATATCTAATAAAATAGACTTCAAACTAAAATCAATTGAAAGAGATCAGGAAGGACATTACATATTCATCACAGGAAAGATCCACAAAGATGAAGTCTCAATTCTGAACATTTATGCGCCAAATACAAGGGCATCCATATTTGTACAAAAACATTACTGAAGCTTAAATCACACACAAACCCCATCCACTAGTAGTGGGAGACTTCAACACCCCACTCTCACCAATGAACAAATCTTCCAGACTGAAACTTAGTAGAGAAATAAGGGAACTAACAGATGTTAAACTCCAATGGACCTAACAGTCATCTATAAAACATTTTGCCCAAACACAAAAGAATATACATTCTTTTCAGCACCACAGGAAACCTTCTCCAGTATTGACTACACACTCGGTAACAAAACAAATCTCAATGGATACAAAAATTTGGAATAACCCCCTGTGTCTTATCAGACCACCAAGGCTTAAAGCTAGAATTCAACAACAACACAAAATGCAGAAAGCCTACGAACTCATGGAAACTGAACAATACTCAACTGAATCACCATTGGGTCAAGGAAGAAATAAATAAAGAAACTAAAGACTTCCTAGAATTCAATGAAAATGAAAGCACAATGTACCCAAACTTAAGACACTATGAAAGCAGTGCTAAGAGGAACGTTCATAGCACTGGGCCTACATAAAGAAGTTGGAGAACTCTCACACTAGTGACTTAACAGCACACCTGAAAGCTCTAGAACAAAAAGAAGCAAAGTCACCCAGGAGGAATAGACGCCAGGAAATAATCAAATTGAGGGCTGAAATCGATAAAATAGAAACAAAGAGAACAATACAAAAATTAATGAAACAAAGAGTTGGCTCTTTGAGAAAATCAGCAAGATAGACAAACCCTTATCCAAACTAACCAAAAGACACAGAGAGAGCATCCAGATTAACAAAATCAGAAATGAAAAGGGTGGTATAATAACAGACACTTAGGAAATCCAGAGAATCATTAGGCCATACTTTGAGAGCCTATACTCCACAAAACTGGAAAATGCAAAAGAAATGGATAATTTTTTGGATACCACATACCAAAATTAAATCAAGATCAGACAAACAATTTAAATAGACCTATAAACCCTAAGGAAACAGAAGCAGTCATCAAAAGTCTCCCAATCAAAAAAAAGTTCAGGGCCAGATGGTTTCAGTGCAGAATTCTACCAGAATTTTAAAGAAGAGCTAATGCCAATACTCTTAAATTGTTTCACATAATAGAAACAGAAGGAATATTACCAAACTCTTTTTACGAGGCTACAGTTACCTTGATACCAAAACCACATAAAGACACAACTAGAATTACAGACCAATTTCCCTCATGAACATTAATGCAAAAATTCTCAATAAAGTACTAGCAAATCAAATCCAAGAACATATCAAAAAAATCATCCACCATGATCAGGTAGGCTGCATCCCTGGGATGCAGCCATGGTTCAACATACATAAATCTTTCAATGTTATCCTTCATATAAACAAACTGAAAGAAAATAAACACATGATCATCTCATTAGATGCTGAAAAAGTCTTTGACAAAATCCAATACCCTTTCATGATAAAGGTCTTGGAGAGATCAGAGTACAAGGAACATATCTAAACATAATAAAGGCAATATACAGCAAGCCAACAGCCAACATCAAACTAAATGGTGAGAAACTCAAGCTGATTCCAGTAAAATCAGGAATTAGACAAGGCTGTTCACTCTTTCCATACATACTCAATAAAGTACTCGAAGTTCTAGCTAGAGCAATCTAAAAAGGAGATCAAGGGGATACAAATTGGAAAGGAAGAAGTCAAACTTTCACCATTTGCAGATGATATGATAATCTACATAAGTGACCCCAAAAATTGTACCAAGGAACTCCTACAGCTGATAAACACCTTCAGTAATGTGCAGCATACAATATTAACTCAAAAATCTCAGTAGCCCTCCTACATAAAAATGATAAATGGGCTGAGAAAGAAATTAAAGAAACATCACCTTTTACAATAACTACAAATAACATAAAATATCTCAGGATAACTCTAACCAAACAAGTGAAAGACCTGAATGACAAGAACTTTAAAATTTTGAAGAAAGAAAATGAAGAACATATCAGAAAATGGAAAGATTTCTCATGTTCATGGACAGATAGGATCAACACAGTAAAAATGGCAATCTTACCAAAAGCAACTTACAGATTCAATGCAATCCCCATCAAAATCCCAATGCAATTCTTCACAGATCTTGAAAGAACAATACTCAACTTCATATGGAAAAACAAAACAAAACAAAAAACCCAGGATAGCCAAAACAATCTTATACAATAAAGGAACTTCTATAGAGCTATAATAATAAAAAACAGCTTGGTATTGGCATAGAAACAGACACATTGATCAATGGAATCGAATTGGAGACCCTGACATTAACCCACACACCTATGAACACCTGATTTTTGACAAAGAAGCCAAAACTGTACAATGGAAAAAAGAAAGCATCTTCAACAAATGGTGCTGCCATCACTGGATGTCAACATGTAGAAGAATGCAAATAGATCCATATCTATCTTCATGCACAAAACTCAAGTCCAAATGGATCAAAGACTTCTACATAAATCCAGTTACACTGAATTTCATAGAAGAGAAAGTGGGAAATAAACTTGAATGCATTGGCAGAGGAGACCACTTCCTAAATATAATACCAGTAGCACAGACACAGAGCAAAAATTAATAAATGGGACCTCTTGAAACTGAGAAGCTTCTGTATGGCAAAGGACACTGTCAATAAGACAAAAATGCAGCACACAGAATGGGAAAAGATCTTTACCAACCCCACATCTGATAGAGGTCTGATCTCTAAAAATATATAAAGAACCCAATATACTAGACAGCAAAATACCAAATAATCCAATTAAAAAATGAGTTACAGAGCTAAACTGAGAGTTCTCAACAGAAGAATCTCAAATGGCCAAAAGACATTTAAGGAAATGTTAAACATCATTAGCCATCAGGGAAATGCAAATCAAAATGACCCTGAGATACCATCTTATGCCTGTCAGAATGGCTAAGACAAAAAAATACAGCTGGCCAGTGGTGGTGCACATCTTTAATCCCAGCACTCGGGATGCAGAGGCTGTACCATTCTAAGCTGTTTATACAAGGAGGTATATAAATGTGGATAAATTATCTTAGCTTTGTCATCAGACCAAACTGAGTTTGAATGCAAGCACTGACACTTACTAATAAAGCTTAAACACACTGCCAAATAAAATAAACAATAAACTGCCTAAGAAAATCTGAAGGAGAAAGGAAAAAAACCACTTTAACCTTATTTATGATTACCAAGCTTCCTTATGGACTATGGGGTGAGAAGAGTATAAGGAGACAGTAACAACCTGTCTCTGCCTTGAGACAGCAGAGCTGCTAAATGAACTACTGACTTCTGCTTTGTGACCCTGCTTGTCCGTTCCCTGTGACCAGGGTTACATCTGCTCTTCCCCCTTGAGAAGTGACCACCATGAATATCCACTTAGACAGCAAGTTTGGGCATCTTCATCAATGGTTGTGAACCAATGAAAGAAGATTTTTGTTTATCTCTGAGTGCTGACAATTTCTCCTAAGGAAAGGTTGATGCCCCCCACTTGAATAAAACAGCATGAAGATACATAGCATGCCTTGTACAATGTTTCGAAATTTGGTGAATACATAAGAATTTCATAATAAAATGTTTGTTCATTTTTTTTTTTGGTGCTGGTGACTGAACTCTGGGTCAGGTTAATCTACCACTGGGCAACATCTCCAGCCTCTCATAATAATGTTTTGTTTTGTTTTGTTTTTGCTTTATAAGACAGGGTTCCTCTGTGTAACCCTGGCTGTCCTGGAACTTGATTTGTAGACCAGGTTGGGCTCAAACTCATAAAGATCCACTTGCGTGCTGTGAGTAAAGGAGTGCAGCAACACAGCCTGGCTGATTTTTTTTGAAAAATACAGATGTTCCTATACCGGGAGTGGAACCTAGGCCCCCTGAGCGAAAACCAGGAATCCTTACTGCTAGACTATGTGGGATCATAAAAAAAATTTTTAAGCCCGGACTTCCCTTCTGGACAAAGGTGAGTGCCCCCCCTCAGCCTAGATCCCATCCCTGGGCACCATCCGCTCCTGGGAAGACCTGCCCACCTTGGACCAGGTTCTGGCCACTGGGCAGGCTCCCTTCTAACCCCACCCCTACCGGGAGGGCTCTCCTTCTCCAAGATCCCCTGCAGTCTCCAAGCCCTGCCCCCAAGCCCATCATCCCCAGAGACCCCCGCCACTTCCTGAGACTTAGAGACCGGCCCCCAGCTCCTATTCTGCCCCGGACTTCCCTTCTGGACAAAAGCTCCCATCCTGCCCCGGACTTCCCTTCTGGACAAGAGACTTCTTTTCTGGACAAGAGCATCCATCCTGCCTCGGACTTCCCATGTGGACAAGAGAGTCCCATCTGGACAAGAGAGAGAGACTTCCCGAATCTGTCAGCTCTTTCTGCACCAAGTGCGCTGATAAGACCAAGATCAAACACAAGGAGATGGGCAGACGTCAAGGCAGAAGTACACACAACAAAATGAAGAGCAATACAGCATCACCAGAGCCTAACCCTCCTCCAACATCTAGAGCTGAACATCAAAAATTGGAAGAAGCAGAGGAAAACAGCCTTATGAATAACATCATGAAGAAGGTAGAGGCTTATATAGAGGAAAAGACAAAAAAATGGCAAGAGCGCTGTAAAAACCTAGAGGAAAGGACAATTAAATTAGAAGAAAACAATAAAGTCCTGGAAGAAAACAATAAAGCACTGAAAGAAAGCCATGAAGAAGCAATGAAACAGGTCCAAGACCTGCAAAGGGAAATAGAAAAAATGAAGAAGACACAAACAGAGGGAATGCTGGAAATAGAAAATCTAAGTAAACAATCAGGAACTTCAGATGCAAGTATAGCCAACAGAATGCAAGAGATGGAAGAAAGGATCTCTGGCGTTGAAGATACGGTGGAAGAAATAGATTCATCAGTCAAAGAAAACACTAAAGCCAACAAAGTCATGACCCAAAATGTCCAAGAAATCTGGGACACCCTGAAAAGACCAAACCTACGAATAATAGGGATAGAAGAAGGAGAAGAATACCAACTTAAAGGCACTGAAAATATATTCAACAAGATCATAGAAGAGAACTTTCCCAACTTAAAGAAGGAAATGCCAATGAAGATACAAGAAGTCTATAGAACACCAAACAGACTAGACCCCCCAAAAAAGTCCCCTCGCCACATAATAATTAAACAACTAAATATACAGAATAAAGAAAGAATATTAAGAGCAACAAAGGAAAAACGCCAAGTGACTTATAAAGGCAAACCCATCAGAATAACACCCGATTTCTCAATGGAGACTTCGAAAGCCGGAAGAACATGGACAGATGTAATGCAGATACTAAGAGAACATGGATGCCAGCCTAGACTAATATACCCAGCAAAACTTTCAATCATCATAGACGGAGTGAACAAGACATTCCAAGACAAAGCCAGATTTAAACAATACTTATCCACAAACCCAGCCCTACAGAAAGCACTAGAAGGAAAATTCCAACCCAAGGAAGTCAGATACACCCTTGAAAACACAGGCAATAGATAACACCACAGCAGTAAACCCCAAAGAAAAGAAGTACACACACACTACCACCAAAAAAATAACAGGAATGAACAATCACTGGTCATCAATATCCCTTAATATCAATGGACTTAATTCACCTATAAAAAGACACAGGCTTACAGAATGGATATGAAAGCAGGACCCATCTTTCTGTTGCATACAAGAAACACACCTCAAATACAAAGACAGACATTACCTAAGAATAAAAGGCTGGGAAAAGACTTTCCAATCAAACGGTCTTAAGAAACAAGCAGGTGTAGCCATCCTGATATCCAACAAAATAGACTTCAAACTAAAATCAATCAAAAGAGATCAAGAAGGGCATTACATACTCATCGCAGGAAAGATCCACCAAGAGGAAGTTTCAATTCTGAACATTTATGCCCTAAACACAAGGGCACCCACATATGTAAAAGAAACATTACTGAAGCTTAAACCACATATAAAACCCCACACATTAATAGTGGGAGACTTCAACACCCCACTTTCACCACTGGACAGATCTCCCAAATGGAAACTTAACAGAGAAATAAAGGACTTAACTGATGTCATGACTCAAATGGACTTAATCGATATCTACAGAACATTCCATCCTAACAAAAAAGAATATACCTTCTTCTCAGCACCCCATGGAACCTTCTCCAAAATCGACCACATACTTGGCCACAAAGCAAATCTCAACAGATACAAAACAATTGGAATAACCTCCTGTGTTCTATCAGACCATCAAGGTTTAAAGTTAGATTTCAACAACAACAAAAACTACAGAAAACCTACAATCTCATGGAAACTGAATAATGCTCAACTGAATCACCAATGGGTTAGGGAAGAAATAAAGAAATAAATTAAAGAATTCCTAGAGATAAACGAAAATGAATACACCCCATACCCAAACTTATGGGACACTATGAAAGCAGTGCTAAGAGGGAAATTCATAGCACTAAATGCTCACATAAAGAAGTTGGAGAAATCTCACACTAGTGACTTAACTGCACACCTGAACGCTCTAGAACAAGAAGAAGCAAAGTCTCCCAGGAAGAATAGACGCAAGGAAATCATCAAAGTGAGAGCTGAAATCAATAAAATAGAAACAAAGAGAACAATACAAAAAAATCAATGAAACAAAGAGTTGGTTCTTTGAGAAAATCAACAAGATAGACAAGCCCTTATCCAAACTAACCAAAAGACAGAGAGAGAGCATCCAGATTAACAAAATCAGAAATGAAAAGGGGGACATAACAACAGACATTGAGGAAATCCAGAGAATCATCAGGTCATACTTCAAAAACCTCTACTCCACAAAACTGGAAAATCTAAAAGAAATGGATAATTTTCTGGATAGGTACCACATACCTAAGTTAAATCAAGACTAGATAAACTATTTAAATAGTCCAATAACCCCTAAGGAAATAGAAAGAGTCATTAAAAGTCTCCCAACCAAAAAAAGCCCAGGACCAGATGGTTTCAGCACAGAATTCCACCAGATCTTCAAAGAAGAGTTAATACCAATACTCTCTAAATTGTTCCACACAGTAGAAACAGAAGGAACACTACCAAACTCCTTCTATGAGGTTACAATTACCCTGACTCCTAAACCAAACAAGGATACAACAAAGAAAGAGAACTACAGACTGATCTCCCTCATGAACATTGATGCAAAAATACTCAATAAAATACTGGCAAACAGACTCCAAGAACACATCAAAACAATTATCCACCATGATCAAGAAGGCTTCATCCCAGGGATGCAAGGGTGGTTCAACATACAAAAGTCCGTCAATGTAATACACCATATAAACAAACTGAAAGAAAAAAAAACCACATGATCATCTCATTAGATGCAGAAAAGGCATTTGACAAAATCCAACACCCCTTCATGATAAAGGTCTTGGAGCGATCAGGAATACTGGGAACATACCTCAACATAATAAAAGCAATTTACAGCAAGCCAACAGCCAACATCAAATTAAATGGAGAGAAACTCAAAGCAATTCCACTAAAATCAGGAACGAGGCAAGGCTGTCCACTCTCCCCATACTTATTCAATATAGTACTTGAAGTTCTAGCCAGAGCAATAAGACAACATAAGGAGATTAAGGGGATACAAATTGGAAAGGAAGAAGTCAAGCTTTCCCTATTTGCAGATGGCATGATAGTATACTTGAATGACCCCAAAGATTCAACCAAGGAACTGATACAGCTTATAAACACCTTCAGCAACATAGCAGGATACAAGATCAACTCAAAAAAATCAGTAGCCCTCCTATATACAATTGACAAACAGGCTGAGAAGCAAATCAGAGATACATCACCCTTTACAATAGCCACAAATGATATAAAATACCTTGGGGTAACACTAACCAAGCAAGTGAAGGACCTATATGACAAGAACTTCAAGTCCCTGAAAAAAGAAATTGAAGAAGATGTCAGAAAATGGAAAGATCTCCCATGCCCATGGATAGGCAGGACTAACATAGTAAAAATGGCAATTTTACCAAAAGCTATCTACAGATTCAATGCAATCCCCATCAAAATACCAACACAATTCTTCACAGACCTGGAAAGAATAATACTCAACTTCATATGGGAAAACAAAAAACCCAGGATAGCCAAAAGAATTCTGTACAATAAAACAACCTCTGGAGGCATCACCATCCCTGACCTCAAGCTCTACTATAGAGCTACGGTAATAAAAACGGCTTGGTATTGGCATAAAAACCGACTTGTGGACCAATGGAATCGAAT
>CABHPH010130465.1:0-30100 GCA_902168325.1 Peromyscus nudipes
TGTGTGTGTGTGTGTGTGTGTGTGTATGTTTTCCCCTCTTTTGATTTGCTGGTCTGGGATTATTTATTCTTTGTGCTTTCTTGGGTGTAGTTAACTTCTTTAGGTTGAAGTTTTCCTTTTAGCGCTCTGGTAGGGCGAGATCTGTAGATAGATGTTGTAGTTGGAAGTTTTCCTGTGTCCCACCTGGTCCGCAGCCACTCAGACCCAAATAAACACACAGAGGCTTACATTAATTACAAACTGTATGGCCATTCGCTCAAGCTTATTACTGACTAGCTCTTTCACTTAAATTAACCTATAATTCTTATTTATGTTTAGCCACGTGGCTTGGTACCTTTTCTCAGTTCTGCCTTGACATCTTGCTTCCTCTGTGTCTGGCTGGCGACTCCTGACCCAGCCTTCCTCTTCCCAGAATTCTCCTTGTCTGCTTATCCCACCTGTACTTCCTGCCTGACTACTGGCCACTCAGCATTTTATTTATCAACCAATCAGAGCAACACATATTCACAGCATACAGAGTGACATCACCCATCAAGATGTTGCTTAAATTTATTTTTACCATGGCATGTCTTATTTTCTCCATCTATTGTAATTGAAAGTTTTGCTGAGTATAGTAGTCTGGGCTGGCATCTGTGGTCTCTTAGAGTTTGTAGAACATCTGTCAAGGTCCTTCTGACTTTTAGAGTCTCCATTAAGAATTCAGGTATTATTATAATAGGTCTGCCTTTATATGTCAACTTGGTCTTTTCCCCTTGTAACCTTTAATATTCTTTCTTCATTCTGTATTTTTTTGGTGTTTTGATTATTATGTGCTGGGAGGACTTTCTTTTCTGGTCCAGTCTATTTAACGTTCTGTATGCTTCTTGTACCCTAGTGGACATCTCCTTCTTTAAGTTAGGGACATTTTCTTCTATGATTCAGTTGAAAATATTTTCTGGGTCTTTGACCTGGGTTTCTTTTCCTTCCTCTATTCCTATTATCCTTAGATTTGGTGTTTTTGTAGTGTCCCAGATTTCCTAGATGTTTTGTGCAGGAATTATTTTAGTTTTAACATTTTCTTTGACAAGCATATCCCTTTCTTCTATCATGTTTTCAGTGCCTGAGATTCTCTCTTCCATCTCTTGTATTCTGTTGGTGAGACTCTGAGATTTTGGAAACCTCTGAGGTTTCTGTTTGAGTTCCTAAATTTTACATTTCCAGATTTTCCTCAGTTTGGGTTTTCTTTATTGATTCCATTTCCACTTTCAGGTCTTGGACTGTATTATTCATTTCCTCCCACTGACTTTGGTGTTGGGTCATGGGTTGTGGTTGTGGCATGTATTTTTTGTATTGCTTCATCATGTTTTGTTAATCTGTTGGAGTAGGTATGTTTTGACTTCCTCTTTTTCCAAGCCTGTTGGGATATTCTGGGTACTGTGGTTCTTCTTAAAGAAATATCTGCATGAAGTGAGCTTCCAACAGGAGGACTGGTGAACGTAGCATTGATTATTGAATTATTGAGTGAGTTGGCAAGGTGATCCAGACTTGGCTATGTGCCAACAGGACCAAGGTTTTTAGAGTCAAACCCCTGGTCACGCCTGGATCCTATGAACCTTCCTGAGGCAGAATATCAACTTCAGACCCAGTGAAGCCTTTGTGCTATCAGAGGGCTGTGGTAGAGCCACAGGCACCGAGTAACCTCTGGGACTTCAGAAATATAGACTCTGGGTCTTGGAGTGGCCTCTAGCACCCCAGATATCAGAATCCCACTTCCATATTGTCCACAGATACCACTGGAACCAAAGGGTCATCTCTCAGAGGATCCTGGGCACACTGGAGCCAAAGCTCAATGCTGTACCAACCTCTGAGGCCACTCAGAGGGGGCCTAGTCGCACAGTGCTCTCTGGTCCTGCAGAAGCCAGGGGTCTGGTTGCCCAGAGCAATCTCTTCTATTGCCATTGATTCTCAAATCATTTCTGGGGCTCTCAGTTGTCTGCCCATTCCTGACCAAACTTCTAAGTCTACTGGAGTTTTTTTTCTAGACAGTGGAGTCCTCTGACCTTCTCTCCTGATCACTCTAAGTGATATCAAACTTCACCGAGTTGGCTGGCCTTACCACTTCTGGTATGTACAGCTATACCCCTTCCTGGTTTTTTTTTTTTGCTGCTTTGGGGGTTAAGGTGAGTGAAGTCATCGTGATTGCATCTTCAAGTGTAAGGAATTGGAGAAATGAGGTTGTATGGGGTCTTGGCAGGCAATACATTTGAGCAAGAAGTACAGTGACCATCTGGGGGCCAGTCTTTTTATTCCCCCCCCCCTTTTTTTAATAGACCCATACTCAAGTTCAAGTTGCTTTGTTAGACTGTGTGTCTTTTTATATTTCAGCTTTATACAATTATTCCCCAGTCTTCCAAGCTGACAGTGAGGAAGAGTAACTCAAAAGGAAGTGCTCAGCTTAAGTCCTTGGAAGATTCACCACATTCTTGCATTTCTCTCACTTTCTGGTATCTACTTTGTACTTCTAGATGTTTCCAGAACAATCTTGAGTAGATGATGCTATCAGCCCTCCTAGACAATTTCCCTGGACTTTCTGCCTTGGATGTTTTTCACTGTAAAATTTATTTAGCATCAATCAGTGTTCCAAAAGGAAGACACAGTGATGTCACGGATCTCATTAAGGACAGGGGATAGGCACAGGCGTGCATGTTGTTTATAAGACAAGGGTGATCTCTGGAGGAAATAAGGAAGTTGATAGATGAATTATCTTTACAATAATGGAGAATTCTGTTCAGGGCCTGGAGAGATGGCTCAGCAGTTAAGACCACACTTGCTTTTCTTACAGAGGACCCAAGTTCAGTTCCTGGCACTCACTTTGGGCAACTCACAGCCGTCTGTAACTCCAGACTAAGGGAATCCAAAATCTTCTTCTGGCCTCCTTGGGCACTTCTGAAGTTGTGAAATGCACACACGAACACACAAACACACACACACACACACACACACACACACACACTTTTTTAAAGTCTTTTAAAAATTTGCCCATTTCTTCAACTTTGAAAATAAAATAAAACAGTAGATTTTCAATTCTTTCAAAAAAAAATAACAACAACAAAAAACAAAAACAAACAAAAAAGCCTTGTCTTGCTAACAAGAAAGCAGCATTTCTTTTTCCATCCCTGATGCCCTCTCTCAAGCTGCTGGAAACACCAGGACCAGAGTCTGCTGCTGTCTCTGATTGCCGTGGTGAGGTGTAAAGTGTGCTTTCACACACAGAGGCAGCTCCTGCGCTGTTGGGGGTGCCTGGCCTGGGATGCAGTGAGTGCCTGAGACTCTCCATCACACAGTCAGTGTGTCAGAGAGGACATGCTGGCATCCCTAGTGGAACTGCGGCTGGGGTGTGTGTACCCTGGTGACGAGGCGGCTCTGCCACTTCCCCCAAAAGCTTTGTTGTTGTTGCTGTTATTGCTGTTGTTGATTTTAAACCCTCTTCCTTTGCCCTGGAAACGCTTCTTATTTTGAATGGCATTTCAATGAACAAACATTAACTGAGGGAGATTCAACCCGTCTTCCTATCAAAGGGTGCGCTACAACTCCCAGTTATTCAGGATTTCACTTACAGCAGTTAATAAAGGTTGGGCATTCCTCGTACAAAATTCTGCAATTTTTTTTTTAAACACTGACTTGAAGCTACATGTGAAAAATTCCCTAACTTCATGTAATAGGTCACATTCAAAACGCAGGTGCATTAAAAATATTGTATGAACTTACCTTCAGGCTATCCGACGAGGTGTACGTGATACACAGATGAATGTTATGTTGAGACGTAGGCTGCCTGCCTAATGCTTTTCATTAGGCATAACTCAATATTTCACATTCCAACATGTTTCTGAGATCTGAAATACCTCTGGGTCCTAGGCATTTCAGATAGGGATGCTCAACCTGAGTCATAGTTTTCTTCATACAGATCTTTATCAAGTTTGCAAGGAGGGCCTGTTTCCATTGATAGCCCCTGATTATCACTCCACATTCCAGATACTGTGATGTGGTGACCTTCTTGAATGATTTTGCCAGTTCAAATGTTTCTCTCACTTGAGCTTTGTGGTGGAGTGTCTAGGCATATAGGGGCCTCTCACTTTCCGATCATCATCATTTCTTTATTTTCTTGTCTTATTGTTATGCCGAAGACCGTCACCGCAGCGTGGCGGGGTTATAGGACTGCCAGTGTCGATATTGTGCTCCCGTTTCTCAGGTCGGCCCTATCTCAGCAGTGCACATAGCGTTTATGGGTCGCTCCTCTTCATGGAGGAAGAAGAGAACTCTCTCATCCTATTGTTGCTGGGATTACAGCCTAGTAAAGATGCTGGATTTTTATCAACTGTAAAATCCAGAGAACACACATCAGTTTCATAACAACCATTGAGAATTCAGAATAAAGTTCATTTCTTTTTTTATAGAAAAAAAAAAAACGCTTTTTGGAGAAAATGAGCCTGAATCTTAGCATGGTGGGATCTCATTTTTATGGTTATAAACTGTAAAAATTGGGAATGGTTATTTTTAGATAAAGTCAATAATAACGACAAAAATAAAGATAGCAACGAAAGTGTGAGAGCCCAAACACAAGATAGATGCTGAATTTCATGTACTGTTAAAGAGAAGAAAACATTAAATTATTTTTTAAAGTTGTTACATCATTCTCTCTCTCTCTCTCTCTCTCCCCCTCCCCCCGCCCGCGTGTGTGTGTGTGTGTGTGTGTGTGTGTGTGTGTGTGTTGTACATGAATGTACGCACCATGGCATATGTGGAAGTCAGAAGACAACTTCTGGGGGTCGGTTCCCTCTTTCCATCATGTGGGCTCCAGGGGGAAGAACGCAGGTCATCAGACTTGTAGGCCAGTGCCTTTACCTGGCTCTGAAAACCTTGAGTTCTACTTTCAGAGAAGTGGGGGTGCAGCCCAATGCTAGGGCACTTGCTTCTCATGTGTGAGGTCTTGGGTTCAATCTGCAACACCCCCCCCCCAAAAAAAATCTCCCACTTGTGTAAATCTAATGCAGTTTTCTCATCCATCCTTCCTTCACAGAACGGGTTCCTTCAGACTCTTCACCTCCAAGCTTTAGACCAGGCAGAAATAAACACTGTGGTTCTTTTCCACACCCCGGACTCAAACTTCACTCAAACAGTTGGTAAAACTCCAACAAGGATGCAACACTCAACAGCTCTGCCTTCACGTGGAGAACGGGAAATGGGTTGTTGTAGAGTAGGGACCAATATCAGCTAATGTCTAGAAATGTCAAAACGATCACCGTGAAACGCTAAACTCACTTGAAATCTATGTTCCGATGGATGGTGTGACTCCCAAATGCTCTCTGCACCATGTTGCACACCAGGATTAAGAAAACAGTCCTCACATGTTTTACCACAGTACTCTCTTCCCAGCTGACCTCGGATGTTTTCCAAAGTCCTTAATTTTCACTTTCAGTATCCCTGTCTCTGTAGATTTATGATGTGTTGCTAATATTATTACTTTGCTTGCCTCCACCCCTTCTACCCCGAGTATCTTAGGCATTGTAACTAACACATTTCCACATAAGGGTGCTGAAAAGTCAAAAAGCAAAATCTCTCAACCAGAGGAACTGTAGGTAAGGTGCCTCCTCCTGGTCTAAGCCTCTACCCAGGGCGCCATGAATACCATTGGGTAGGGTGGAAGAGAGGAAACAAGGAACTTCAAAGACAAGGAAAGGGTGCTTTCCAGAGGAGAATAGCCTATTCCCCAACATGGTCAGCAACCGCATTGGCACCACATAGCTCTGACTGTAAGAGAATTTTTCCAACTTTGTCAGCCTGGGCTACAAAGACATGGTCTAGAGAGGAAGGTCTTTCTCATCAATTGAAGGCATGCCCTCAGAGGGGATGGAAGGACCTAATCTTCCTCCTACACATGCTCCTATGACTGATCTTCATCAGGTAACAATGTCAAGGGGGTCCCTTAGCTGATCTATGCCATGTTAACTTCCAAAACTGTGAACTAAATAAGCTAGCCTGCCTCCATTATTTTGTTACAGTAATGAAAAACAGACCAGTACAAGGACTAGTTTATTTCTATCTGTTAGCCTTCATGCTGCCGTGATGCCTTCACCCTAAAAGAATTTATCCACACTATTGTCACAATGATATTTCCTAGCCAGTAACGAATATTAGAGACAACCAGAAATACCCCCACTCCACCACCTATCTGTAGTCATCTAATGTTGGACCTAATCACACCCTTTGGGGGATCTAGATAAATTGAGCTTTTGATAGCTTTGCTTCACATGAGACTCCCTGTAAGTTTCATACTCAGTGTGGGTTGGGGATTCACTTTGTGATCAACTGAGGAAGAAGGACTTTCCCTGGAGAGATCTTCTTATTGTCAGTGTAGAAATACACAGACTAAAATCTACTGTGTTGGGAAATACTATTTTAAGGTGTGTTACTTTTGCTTATGTTGCATTTGTTTACCTCTGTGAAGCTGTGTTACTGTGCCTGTGGAAAACACCTGATGATCTAATAAAGAGCTGAATGGCCAATAGCGAGGCAGGAGAAAGGATAGGCGGGGCTGGCAGGCAGAGAGAAGATATATAGAGAGAAACCTGGGAGAAGGGAGAAGGAACGAGAAAGGAAGGAGGAGGACATCAGGGGCCAGCCACCCAGCTATGAGAGCAGTCAATCTCTCAAGCAAGCCATGAAGTAAAAAAACGATGAAAGTGTACAGGAATAGAGAGAGACAAAAGCCCCAAGGCCAAAGGTAGATAATTTAAGTTAAGGAAAGCTGGTTAACAACAAGCCAAGCTAAGGCTGGGCATTTATAATTAAGAATACTAAGCCTCCATGTGTGATTTATTTGGGAGCTTGGGGACGGGACCCCCAAAAGAGCAAAGAGCAACCAACAACACTACCGCATAAGTGCATTTCAAGGCTCTGCTTGGGTTACATCTACTAACACGTCATTGGCCAAAGCGAGTCTCATGGCCAACCCTGGATTTAAGGGCTGCTCATCATAAAGTATGCCACTTTCGAGGTTCCGCAATTGATTCCTCTCACAGATGTAGGAAGGAATAAAATGGTGAATGTCTGAGCCATTGCGTCTAAAAGGGCCCTCCCTCCATCCAGTCCCAACAGGGACACAGAGCTTGCTTGAGGAGTCAAGGGAAATATTTGTGTCAAGTCCTAGCAAGTCCAATTGTTTCTATCACTGGAACAGCCCCGCCCTCCGCCCTGTCCTTGTCCCTGTGGCAGACACGATGACAATAAATGGCTGGAACTGCACAGGGAGATTGCTTTAGATCAAATTGGTCAAATTCTACAGACAAGTCAGAAGACAGCAGAATGAATCAAATATCCCGGGGGGGGGGCACAGGAAACCACACCTGCCTGCTGCCTGAGTCTCACCACCACCCCTGCACCCTGCCTGCATGACTCTGCTCCTCTTGTGTTTTTAGTGCCCAGTTGCCATCCCTCTGAGACCTCTCCAGTTCACACAGGACAGACAGCCCTGCTTGGGTGACCTCTGCAAGAAGGCTCACTATCAGTCAACTCTTTCTCTCAGGCTTCCTTCTGCTGTGAGCCAACCTCAGGATACCCATTTCCCTCTGGCTGCCAGCCCATAGGCCTCTCTGACATCACTCTTATTTTCCAAGGGACGGACACACACACACACACACACACACACACACAAGCTATAGCCACCCAGGCCACACACTGGCCACTCTGGCAGCCAAGCTGCTGGACCTGACGGATGTCACGCGGCTGCCCTGGGGCCTCTCCCGGGTCTGTTCTCTAGAAGAGAGATTTATTTCCCTGATGTTTTAGGACAGGAAAAGACTCGTTTCTTGGAGGCCTGCCAAGAAGGGGGTGATCCACCCAGGAAATAAACAAGACCCCTTCCTCTCTCTCTCCGTCTTTCGTCTTTCCTGCTTCCCCGTGTCAAGTCCTCCCAGGGCAGCTCCCCCTGAGTGGAAGGAAAGCTGTCAGGATGAAAGGGCCTTGCTTGAGATGAACAGCTGCTGGCAGGACCCATACAGGCAGACCCAGCATCAACTTAACTCCTTGTTCCCAGACAGCCAGGGGCGGACTGCATCCAGACTTCTGAAGTCAGAGCTTTGAATGAAGCAGCTTTTCTTTTTTTTTTTTTTTTTTTTTTAATGAACGGGGAGCCAGACTCCAAAGGCCACAGAGTTTCCCGAGCAACTCCTCATCTCTTCCCTGCAGCACAACAGACGACCTAAGAGGTCCACCCCAGGAAGTGAAAGGCTCAGACCTCTGGTGGTACAGCTCTCTCTGTGCACCACTCCCTAACTGGGAGATCCCGAACAGCCTGGCTGCAGCTCTATTTCCTCATCTGTAAAAAGAGATAAGGATGACAGGCATCTGTGGGTGGTGTGCAGAGACATAAATTGGCACCGTGCCAGTGTCTGGAATAGCATCCAAGAGCTGCCTTGGTTCGCATGGTCATTTCCATCATGACCAGGAAGAAAAGGGCGATTGCTCCTGTAAAGGCATATGTTACAGATGTGTTCTATATAGTCAGAAATCCCACAGGTTGGGTGTCTCTAAGGCTTCAGGTTCTGTTAAATTAGTGCAGGAATGAATCTTCGCTGTGTTTTCCAATGTGACAAAATGTTTTTCCAAAGGGAAAAACAAGACATAGCCCAAGATAAACTGAACAGTCATATGGGCAGAACCGGGCACAATTCTGTACCCTGGTCAGCCTCAGACCTTCCCTCAACATCTACTGAAGACTCTGGCTCCATCCTATAAGTGAAGAGCATAACAATATCAACGCATGGGCAAAACAAATCTATACGTTGATAACTGTACATTAGTTGTAGGTGCTACAAAAACACAAAGAATATCTAAGAACAACTTTAAAGGAGAACGGTTTCCTTTTGGCTCAGAATATTCGACGGTTAACTCTGGTTGTCGACTTGATTGGATTAAGAAACTCCTAGAGTCCCAGTGAGTCACACCTCTGAACAGATCCATGAGACTTTTCCTAGAGAGGACAGACTCGGAGGGCAAGACCTTCCCTGAATGTTGGACAAACCATTCCACAACCTAGGGAGTCGAGTTGAATAAAACTGGGAAAGAAGGAAAGCTTCTGGGCTCCATCATTCCCTCCTCTCTGTTTCCTGGTCCACTGAGATGTGAGCCAGCAGCCCCAAGCTCCTGCTGCCAAGCCTGCAAGTCACCCCCACTGCCATGCCTTCCTGGTTCAAACCAGGAGCCAAAACAAAGCCTCCCTCTCTCAAACTGTTTCTTGTCTGGTGTTTGGTTGTAGCCACAGGAAAAATCAATACAGAGCACCATGGAGGAAAGAGGTGGGGGTGGAGCAGAGCTATTGACCTCACTGAAGCTGGGTAAGGGCAGGTGGATCAGGGCAAGATAAACCATTCAAATGCACCATCCCAACCCACCACTTCCAGCTAGGACACAGCTCCCAACAGCACATTCAGCTATGAAATCATCAATAGAATGGTCCATTGATGTGGTTGATGCCTTCATTATTCAACCGCTTCTCAGTAAATACCACCGGCCTCAAGGCCTGAGGCTTCGGGGGACATTTGTATTACTTGGGGTTCTCTACAGGAAGAGGGCCAACAGAACAAACAGACATTACCAAGGGAATCCATTACCATGGTTTACGTGGTAGGAACTGAGTGATCTATCAATGACTGTCTTCACACCGAAAGGCTGAGAACCAGACAGCTGCTCAGTTGGTGAGGCTGATTGCCTCCACAGTCTCCATCAGGCACTGAAGGCCTAAATGATCGAGGAGGCCATTTGTCTTCAGTAGACCCTGGGGAACTAAAGAAGCTGGAGTCCAATATCAGCAAAGGATACCAGCAACAGTAGACCAACCGGAGTGGATGCACTCACCAGCAAGACGCAGGCAGGAAAATCAGCCTCCTTTTCTATCTGATCTCTTTACAGCAGAGCCTCCTGTGGCACTGCCCACTCCAGGGGATAAGTTCATAACTGTTACCAAACGGGCATTGGAAGATACGCTTGTGAATGGTGAATCTTGTCCTAAATGCTTCTTCTCTTTGGTTCTCGGGATGCCATGAAGGCAAACAGCTTTCCTATCTTATACCCTTCCTCCAAAATGACCTTAAAGCAATGGAATAATGGACCGAGACTTAGAAAACTATGAACCAGAATAAGTAAATATTTCATCACAGGACAAAACACTAACAAACAGAGACTTTTTTTTTTAAATAAATGCAAGTATTTAAACAGCAAGTTCACACCAAGTACCATTTACTTTCCTAATGGAGAATAATGCATCAAGGGCTCAGAGTCTCCCTGACTTTCGCTTTCTCAGACACCGCCTCCCTATTGATATGTGCTTTGCCATTGGAGGAACCTCCGAACAGCTTCTCATTTTCCTATTGCTCTGTGTGAAGTGCTGAGATAAAAACGCATCTTGCCCCCATTCTGGCTCTTGAGGAACTGAGAATGCTGGGGTGTAAAGTTAATACTGCCTAAGTACCCCTGAGCAGGAAACTCTCTGGATGGCCCCATCTGAATCTCTCCTTTCAACCTCTCCTCTCTCTGTGGCCAGAGGAAAAGCAGGCCATTTGCACATGACTAATTGAAGGCAAGGCTAGCTATAAATGTTTGATATTTTTCTGAGGCAGAGCAGACACCATGAACAATCAACATATCAGAACAGAAGACTGACATGTACAATGCAAACCAAGAAAACGCCGTTCTTCCCAACGCTATTTTTCAATGGGTTCAACTTGGAGAAAATAGTGAATAAATAAATGGGTAAATCCATAGATAAATAAGTTAGGTTGGGCTAGGATTCCATTCAGAAGTAGGAGACTTAGAGAGTAAGATGTAAAACAGCAACCTCACTGACACCATTTCCAATCCTTTCCTCTGCCCACGCTTCCTGAGGCCTCTCAGCCAACGAAGCTCTGCAGACAGACCCTGAGCTCAGAGATCTCATCATCTTCTGACCCATTTGGTCTCTTCTTTTGCTCTCCAGAGACAGATACTAAGAATTAATAACTCATAGAACCTGCTGTGTTGGACCAGCACTGAGAGGCTCCACATTCCCACAGCAAACACATCCACAGATAGTTGCAGAAAGAATGGGAGGGCCCATATCTAGATGCATGCCTCTGGAGAGCCATCCTGTCCATTGCACTGTTTGCCTGCAATGTCCCAACAGCAGCCAGTCGAAGGACCAGTCTTCATGTTCATTTTCAATCCCTGTGTTAAATTCCAAATAGCCCCGAATTCTTATGGCTTTTTTTTTTTTTTTTTTGGACTACATGACTGCTCCATGGTATGGTTAAGGGGGAAGATTTTTATTGTAGACACGAGGGAGAAAACAGCCAGAGGTATCTGGAAGAGTCCAGAGCACAGATAATAAAAGCAGTAGACTGAACATGGTGAGCAGACTGGACCTGGCCAGGGAAGAAGCAGGAGCAGAGCAGAGCAGAGAGTGGGGTGAGAGGGAGACAAAGAGAGCTGCCAAAGAGGGAGCAGAGCCAAAATAGTAGGGCTATGAAAGCGAAGGAGCAGCTGCGGGAGGGAAGCCATGAGCTGGAGAAGTCCCGGGTAGGGAAGGAAGTAAGAAGAGCTGGGTACTTGAGACACTGAGGGAGCTTGGAGGCCAGCATGTGCGTCCACATGCTAAGAGGCGCCATGGAGAGCCATTTGTCCCCTCTGTCAGTGATAAAGGAAATGGCACCTTTGCTGGGGGTCGGGGGAGACCAGCTTCACAAGTTCCAGAGGAATGCTGGCTTTTGTCTTAACCACCAGGATTTGGGGAAATGGAGTTTCCTTTGGACCTGATTTGGCCAGGTTGCGGAGGGGTGGTGGTGAGTAATAGTGCTTTCCCTGCACTGTTTATTTTACATTTTGAGTTATGATTATTTCTTCTTGCTGGCAATATGACAATATTCGGCATTCATAATTACCTAGATGGACATATTTTGTGAACATTCTGGGGCCTCTAAATGCCTTCCAATTATTGAAATCAAATGTTGGGATTTTATTAGATTGGATTTCAGAACATTTTTAACATATTTCCATCCAGCAACTCTGAGACGTCTCCTCAATAACAGAGATTATGAATGAATGGTTATTTGGTACAAAAACATTTGCTCAACATGGACATGCTTCCTGAAGAATGCTACATATGTCCATAGATGACATTTTTTCTTGTTTTGAATTGGGTGGGTTTTTTTAAATGCTGCTTTGAAACATTTCACCTATAAAACTTTATATCCTACCTCAAATAAAACTGACAATTTCCCTCAGAAATTTAAGAGCTTAGAGAAAATCACATGCATTAAAATAATTCTACCAGTGAGAAAAGCTATATATTCTGTAGTTAGAGAAATATCACATGATGCCTGTTTAGGTTCTCCTGTTTCTAGGCTGCTGATGCAAGGAGGTAAAAGTAGGTATACTTTTTAAAGTTGATTTTTTAGTAATAGAACTCATATATAGGGGAAGATAAGAGTGCTTCTCTCTTCCAAGGGTCCCAAAGACCAGGTAAGTAACTTAAGAAAGTCAATGCCCTTTGTGACACCCAAATAAAAGAATAGGAGCCAATCTTTTGCACTCAGTGGGGAATCACTGATGTGAGTAGCCAAAGTAAATTCAAGGATTAAAAAAAATTAAAGTGATGTAAAAATAAAACTCTGAAGAGATTGGGACTCGAAAAAATAAAACCCATTCAGAATGAATGAAAGCGTGTTCACTCACACGTCTCTTTAGGGATAAGACAGGAAGCAGTAGCAGAGATTAATATTACCTTAGAAAAGTTTCCATGAGAGACATTTGTTCTGGTTCTCTTCTGTCTCCACAGACAAGTTAAAGGTTGTCCTGGCTCGTTTTAAGTTAACTTGCTACAAGCCAGAGTCATCAGAAAAGAGGGAGCCTCAGTTGAGAAAATACCTCCATAAGATCCAGCTGTAAGGCATTTTCTTAATTAGCAATTGATGGGGGAGTGCCCAGCCCATTGTGGTGGTGCCATCCCTAGGCTGGTGGTCCTGGGTTCTGCAGGAAAGCAGGCTGAGCAAGCTATGAGTACCAAGCCAATAAGCAGCACCCTTCCATGGCCTCTGCATCAGCTCCTGTCTCCAGGGTCCTGCCCTGCTTGAGTTCCTGTTCTGACTTCCCTCAATGATGATCAGAGATGTGGAAGTGTAAGCCAAATAAACCCTTTCCTGTAGCATGAATCTTAAAGGTACTTATTAATAAAATCAAACCTGAGGCCAGTTATTAGGGTGAATGCTGGAAGATCAGAGAAGCAGAACAAGCCACAGCTACCTCACCTGGCCAATTCCTCATCTGATCCTGTTTCCTCAGACTGGATGCTTCTGAGTCCTCATCCAGAATGAATCTCAGCTGAACTGCTTCTCGAAAGCCTGAATGCTTAACCAGCCAAACATTTCTAGTTCCTGGTCTTCACGCCTTATGTACCTTTCTGCTACCTGCCATCACTCCCTGGGATTAAAGACTCACTTCTTGGGATTAAAGGCATGTGTCACCATGCCTGGTTGTTTCCAATGTGGCCTTGAACTCACAGAGATCCAAAGGGATTTCTGCCTCTGGAATGCTAGGATTAAAGGTGTGAGTGCCACCATTTTCTGGCCTCTGTATCTAGTGGTTGTTCTGTTCTTTGACCCCAGATAAGTTTATTAGGGTGCACAATATTTTGGGGAACACAACACCACCACACTTTCCTCCCCAAGTTGCTTTGATCATGGTGTTTTGTCCCAGCGATGAAAACCCTAACTAGGACAGAGGGATCTAGCACAGAGCACTGCTTCAAAAATCTACAGACTCATCTAGAGCAAAGATCTCTTTGGGTTTGAACTGCCACTTACCTCTCAACACAATGGATCCCAGATTTGAAGAGGCTACTCTTTGAGAATGCAAACTACTTAGAGGTTGCAATTTTTCAGGCTCTGTAAGCAATGTTGAGGGTTTTAAACTAAAATATGTGTTGGAAGATAGCAGAATAATTCACTATTCACTTCTTTCTCCTTTCAAAACTTTCCTGAAACAAAAAGAAGGACAAACAGAAACCTACAGAGTCTAGGTTGGAAGGCATGCGTAGCCTCAAGAGACAACACAAAGCCTGAATGCAGGCGCAAGAAGAGAAAGAGCAGAGCTGAAACCTGAGGTGCAGCCCAAGGGCCGTTAGGAGGAACCGCAGCTGAAAGGCAGCAAGGAGGCTGGTGTGACGGCAATCGCCTACCATCCCAGCACTCCAACGGCAGAGAAAGGATGAGTCCTCCGAGTTAGAGGCCAGCCTGGTCCGCACAGCTAACGCCAAAGCGAGCCTGAACTGCAGAGTAACACCCATTCCACCACCATCAACAACCACAACTACAGCAACGGCAGTCTGCAAGAAAAACGCTGAATTAGAAGCAGCCAGTCTGGCAGGTAGGATTTTTCTTCCTTGTGGTGAGAAGACGGATACTGAAAGCAAACGGGAGATTGGTTAAAAGGCTCGATTAAAGGAAACCTCCGTCCAGGCTTGCTGAACTAAAATGTCCCCCCGCCAAAATGCAACTCGAGACAGCAAGAGCTGTCCCGAGGATGGTTTTAATGCATGCGGGGAGTAGGAAAAAGGGGATCCCCCGTTGCTTCCCTGGTACTCAAATAAGACCTAGACGAAGTTCAAGCTCAGAGCCATGACATCACACAAATGTCAATAAAAAACTTCCGATCTTGGTTGCCCTGGGGCTGTGCAAGTAAATTCGTGAATAACTGAATCTGCATTGGGAGACTAATCTTAGATGATCACAAGACAGCAAGGGAGAGATGGGCGTGAGGTTCCTGATTATTCAGGGCTATGAAAATACACACAACATGGCTTCATCGGCGAACGCAAATCTTTTCTAGGAGAACACATCCTCAAATTCCCAGAGACTGGGGTCTATAATAATATGCACATGAGCCAAAATTACAAAACACAAAAGGAAAAGGGTCGCTTATAACACAGAGCTCAAGTGGCAAACTCAGATTTGGCCTCTGTGGTGGTTGGTCAGCGTTTCCTGTAAACTTGACAGGATCTAGAATCGTAAAGGAGATGGGCACGTTTGTGAAGATTATCTTAATTGCATTAATTGATGGGAAGACCTATCTTAATTTTGGGCTGGACCATTCCCTGGGAAGAGGAGGATCCTTAACTATTTAAAATGAAGAAAGTGAGCTGAGTACCAGTTTGTATTCACTGCAATATAATGTATCCTCAGCAAAATTTCTTTGAAAACGTAGAATTGAATAATTCTAATGAAAATGAGTGCTATAAGAAGCACACATACAGAGAGAAAAGAGGCTATACACAAAGGAACAGAGTAAAGATAACCAGAAAGGAAAGAATAGTGTGAGAAGTACTGAAAGAAAATAAGAGTCAAATGAGAATTATATATCAACAATAAATATTGCTTTTAAGAAGGAGAAAAATGAAAGTATTTTTCATTTAAGCAAGAACAACAGAAAGGAAAGAGAAGATTTATCCATGTCTTAGTTAGGGTTTCTATTGCTGTGAAGAGACACCATGACCACAGCAACTCTTCTAAAGGAAAACATTTAATTGGGGGACTGACTTACAGTTTAGAGGTTCAGTCCATTATCATCATGGTGGGAAGCATGGCGGCGTGCAGGCAGACATGGTGCTGGAGAGGAGCTAAGAGCTCTACATTCAGATTGACAAGCAGCAGGAGGAAAGAGACAGTGGGTCTGGCTTGAGCATCAAAACCCACTCCCAATGACACACTTCCTCCTTCAACAAGGCCACACCTACTCCAGCAAAGGCCACATCTCCTAATAGCGCCACTCCCTATGGGCCTGTGGGGGACATTTTCTTCAAACCACCATAGTCTTCAGGAGGTCATTGACCAAAGAAACTTCCTAAATAAATAAATAAATAAATAAATAGCAAATAAATAACCTTCAGGAGTAAGAAGAAAGCCCTATGGAAAAAGAGTATGAGAAACAAAAAGGATTAATGAACACCAGAATTGGTGAACGTGTAGCTTTAGCATCATTGTCTCTCTATGCAATCAGTATAATTCATAATATTCATGCGTTAAGATAGAGAAATCAGTAGAACTCGATTTCCATAATTAGACTAAGTTGAGAGGAAGACGGTCAATGTCAAAGCACTTAGATTACAAAGTCATTCAGATCTGAAATGTTAGGCATTAGTCGTTCACAATAAATTCCAAGGGAGAGGTCATGACTTCCAGATTAAAGACAAAAGAAAGGAAAACAAAATCAGCTTCGAAAGAGAAAAAAAAATAGAAGGTGTAAAATAAAATGGTTAAGGCAAATAACAATTGTGCAA
Organism: Peromyscus nudipes; assembly: GCA_902168325.1. Classification (NCBI taxonomy): domain Eukaryota; kingdom Metazoa; phylum Chordata; class Mammalia; order Rodentia; family Cricetidae; genus Peromyscus; species Peromyscus nudipes. The sequence continues at coordinate 16,340 of CABHPH010130465.1, forward strand.
ATAATCCATCTGGTGTGCACCCCAACAAAACTTATCTGGGGATCGGAGGACATAACAGCCACTAGATTAGACATAGAGGCCAGACAGTGATGGCATACACCTTTAATCCTATCACTCGGGAGACCGAGATCCATCTGGATCCAGACTGGGAACAGAGCTAGGCATGGTGGCACACCCCTTTAATCTCAACATGAGATCTCATGCCTTGGTTTGGGAAGCACACCTGCCTTTAATCCCAGGAAGTGATGTCAGGGCAGAGAAAGGTATAGAAGGTGTGAGGAAACAGGAACACTTGCTCTTTAGACTGAGGATTTCCTGGAGGTAAGCTAGTGGCAGCAGCAGTTCAACTGAGACCCTCAGGGGTGAAGACTCAGAGGCTTTCAGTCTGAGGATTCGTGGAAACAGGATCAGCTGAGGAGTTGGCGAGGTGAGGTTGACTGTGGCTTGTTCTGTTTCTCTGATCTCTCAGCTTTCACTCCAATATCTGGCTCTGGGTTTGTTTGTTTGTTTGTTTGTTTTTTATTAATATGACCTTTTAAGATTCGTGTTACACACACACACACACACACACACACACACACACGCATACATTGTAGAGTTCAATGTAAAAGATGCATTAAAAATACATACCTATGATCATTGATTGGAAAACTTAGTATTGTTTAAATGTCCAAACTACTTAAAGAAATCTGTACCTTCAATATTATCTCTATCAAAATTACACTAAGATTTTTCAAACCTCAATCAAAACTATAATGGTATCTTCAAAGAAATGACAAAAAATATTTCTAAAATTCATATGGATCCACAAAATTAGCAAAGCAGTCTGAGCAAAAAGAACAAAGTTGGAAACGCTGAGCATTCAACATTAATATATCCTACACGATATTAGGAGTAGTTAGATTAAGTGTACTGCATATCAAAATAACACTATACTGGTATTAAAAACAGACATTTAACCCAATGGAATGGATCAACAGTTCACAGTAAGCCCACATACCTACTGTCAAGTATTTTTAGATAATGCTAGTGGTGAATCAGTCTTTTAACAAATGATGTTGAGTGATGAATATCCACATGGAGAAGAATGAAATTGATCTGGTAACATTTTGACAAGATATAAAAAGCAGAGGCAAAAACAAAAGTAGACAAAGACATTTCTGCACAGTTAAGAAAACACTCAAGGCCAGTATTAGTGGCCTACACCTTTCATCCCAGCACTTGAGAGGCAGAGGCAGGTGGATCTCTGTGAGGTTGAGGCCAGCCTGGTCTACAAAGTGAGATCCAGGACAACCAGGGCTGCACACAGACAGACTCTGTCTCAAAACAACAACAAACAGTCAAGATAACCAAAAAGCAACTTATAGAATTATGAGGAATATTTTCAAACTATGATCTCCAAAAGGAATTATTACCCAAATATCCAAGGCACTCAACTCAATAAAAAGAAACCAATGACTACTCTAGCTTTCACAGGGAGATTTTCTCAAAACAAACAATCAAGAAAAAATAATGCAAAGGACAAGAATAGATACTCTCAAGAGAAGACATCAAAAGAGTGAATGGATGAAGGAATTAATCAACTGACCTCAGGAGCTGGAAATACAGCTTTGCAGTTAAAAGAATTGGCTACTTTTGCAAAGGATCTGGGTTCTGTTCTCAGCACTCACATGGTGGCTCAATTCCAGGGGACCTGTCACTCTACTCTGGCCTTTGAGGGAACTGCATGCATGGGATACATGGACACATAAGCAGGCACACAAAACAATAAATCGTTAGAATAAACGTGTCACACATGGCTACTCTTTAGGGAAACAAAAATGAAAAACCATGGTGTAGCAAGAGCTCATGTCTACTAAAGTGGTTATTCTCCAAAAAGGAAAAAGACAGCAATCACCAGTGAGAAGGAATAAAAAAGGGAACCATTACACCACTAAGCAGAGTGAAATTAATATGATCGTTACGGAAAACAGTATGTGATTCCCTCTAAAGATTAAAAATAGGCTCACCATACAGTCCAGCGATTCTGCTTCAGGGTATAACACGGCAAAGGAAGCGTAACCACTTCATCAAAGCTGCTGCAGTCCCATATCACTGTCATATTAGTCACCAGAACCAAGTCACAGAATCAGTCTAATGTCACCACCAGGTAAACCCGCAAGTCAAATGTGTTTTACACACACAATACTGTTCAAGCTCAAAAAAAGAACAAACTTCATCATTTGCAATAACAAACAGATGAATCTGGATGATGTTTTTGACAGGCACAAAATGACAAATGCTACATGATCTCTTTTAGGAAATCTAAAAGTGTTGAATTCAAAGGAGCAAATAACAGGATGGCGGTTGACAGGTGTTGGTGGGGAGGGTGGAGGGATGCTGGTTGAATGGCATGGAGTTTCAGCTACATTCATTATAGAGACCAACTGAACAACTCAGGGGCTATAGTTGCTCCCCGGAAGTTGCTAAGAAAGAAGATCTTGTCTGTGAACTCTTGATCCATTCCATTGGGTTAAATGTCTGTTTTTAATACCAGTACACTTAATCTAACTACTTCTAATATCGTGTAGGATATATTAATGTTTAATGCTCAGCATTTCCAACTTTGTTCTTTTTGCTCACACACACACACACACACACACACACACACACACACAAATTATAAATACATCAGGTGACAGAAACAATAATTATTTCATCATCTATGCATATATCAATAATAAGCAATATAGATCATATAATTATATATAAATATATGAATTATATAACATATAATTTGAGTTAATCAATTATATATATATATATCAGAACAATGAAAACTGGGATTTCTGTATTTCTTACTGAGTAAAATAGACAATAATGAAAATCATTATCAAGGATAAAGAGAATCGTCATTTCATATAGCTAAAGCTTAACTCACCAGACACAGATTTTCATAACTGGTGTCACCAACAATTGGCCTCAAATAAATACTATAGAAAGTATGGACAAATCCATAATGATATTGGGAAATTTCTAACGATTGCTATCAGCCAGCCAAACAGAAAAAAATATAGTGAAGACATAAATGAGCTGAATGACATGATATCTATCATAAGACAGATTTACCTATTAAAGTATACATGTTTTTCATAAGTGTGTGGAGAGCATACAGAGCAATCTGTCATATTCACTATGCATAATATTCCAGGCTACAATTGACAGCATGGAGGACTCTGGCCATTATTTTATTAATGATGAAAACTGAGTTCTTGCCCACTCGGGGGAGGAAAAGGAGAAAGAGCTTTGTTGGCATAGTGTAGACAAGCCAGCCTTGGCCAGGACTCCTCAGATCATGTGTGGGAGGACTGATGATGCTCAGAGACAATAGCCTTGTCCCCAACCTTGAGAAACTGGAGGTGAATTGAACTCCCTGAAGCTTGTGGGGTAAGTGTCTTTGCAGATTTCCAGCTGAAGCATGGTGTGAGGACCATACACCAATGTTGTCAATATCCTCCCCTTCAACCCTCTTGACACCTGGCTGTCCCGTGACCTGAAGGTGGTGGTGTGCAACTGGGTGCAGGGGCAGCCAGTACTCAACTTGGAGAGTGGCCACAAAAGTAATGCCTTCCAGAAAAGCTCCTAAACAGGGGTCGCTCTGCTCTACGTGCCTGGAATAAGCGAATGCAAGTAGCAGATGTGTCTGCCATACAGTGATGTAAGAAAACAAAGACTGTGGTGTAGATGAATTTCTAATAAAATAAAATGAAAACTGACTGTTAAGCTTTTAGGCTTTTAAGCAGTAGTTCAGCTGAGATCCATTCGGATGAGGACACAGAGGCTTCCAGTTTGAGGAAACGAGATCAGCTGAGGAATTGGCAAGGTGAGGATGTGGCTAGTTCTGCTTCTCTGACCATTCAACGTTCACCCCTATGCCTGGCTCCGGGTTTGTTTTTATTAATAAGACCTTTTAAGATTCATGTTAAATTCAGCACTCCACAGGTCGGCCCCAGGACAAGACTCGAGCTGTACATCCCTACCCACATGTCAAGAGCCTGTTCCTTCACTACTGCCAAGAGATAGGATCAGGTTATAAAACGGTGGTAACGCCGGGCGGTGGTGGCGCATGCCTTTAATCCCAGCACTCGGGAGGCAGAGCCAGGCGGATCTCTGTGAGTTCGAGGCCAGCCTGGTCTACAAAGCGAGAGTTCCAGGAAAGGCGCAAAGCTACACAGAGAAACCCTGTCTCGAAAAACCAAAAAAAAAAAACAAAAGGTGGTAACAACAAAGGGGAAGGAAGTAGAGTTGTATACATTGTAGCGAACCTGCCAACGCCCAGCAGTTGGCGGTCCATGGGCAAGATTATATCGTAAGGATGGATGACCAGAGGAAATTGATGAGAAAGGGGACAGCGGGGTACTCAAGAAATGCTGCCCTCCTCTTGACAAAGAGTGACTCTGAAGCAGGCGTCCCCTGTCTTGTGTGCGGTCACTATGGCACAGAGCCAGTTACAGCGATGAAGTCCTTAACTTTTACATCTCCTGCCCCAGGGACGAGGACCAGGATGTTGAGAGATGCAGAAGAAGCAAAGATAACGTCACAGTAAGAGACGTCAATTTTTGTGGCCCCAAGGGTGGGCTTGTGGTTTGCGGTATTGATGGCATAGGCACCGGGAGTAACCATCCTGCCGGGTCCTGCAGATTATAGGGGCGGACAAGGGAGGAGGGGTAAATTGTCTTGAGTCCCTACTTGCCCAGCGCGGGCAAGCAGGTGGGATGTTCTGGGCACCCACAGCTGAAGCCTCGGCCGAGATGACAGGGTTGAACATGAAGACGAGAGTCAAGGTAGCTCACCCCACACTGACCTGTTTGGTAGTCACACGCTCTGGCTCCTTATGCATCCCTGAGCCAGAGACACCATCACTGGTCCCGGCAAGAACGTGAGGCCACAGATGCACACTCCGACGTCTCTCCCTGAGCCTAAGACGCATCGGACAAGGTGGCCAGCCCTGACCTGGTGCAGTACTTGACATCTTGAGGATTCAAACTTAGGAGCGGTGTCAGCATGATCCTACCCGAGCAATTCTTTCTTGTTCTAGAACCTTACATTCAGCAGAAAGTCCAAAGAAGTCATCTTGGACTTTTTGCTTAAATAAAAGAAAGCTCTGTGAATGTGACAGACGAAAGGGGACCTGTAGTGGGTAGCTCTTCCAGCTTTGTCCTGGAAGTACTACCCCCACTGAGGCTTCCGGTAACTGTCATGCCTACAGGGCGGGGCCAAGAGAGGAGGCCTTAAGACCCGAGATCCTGATGTGCCAGCTCTTGGTTCCTGGATCCTGGACAATGGAGGTAGATTGAGCAGAGTTCTCCAGAGACTACCACCAGACTGCACTACACCTTTCCCGGACCCTGGAACCTGTCCCTTCACTTGTAAGTTACCCCACAAAATAAACCTCCCTTTTAACTACGTGGAGTTGCCTTAATATTTCAACCACTAGGGATCCAACCCACGAAGAGCCTCCAGGAGTGAGAGCTGAGTCCTGGTATGGTGTTCCAGGGCATGGTGCAAACGTCTTAGCAGAGATGGGTTCCTTCCAAAGCCTTTTGTTCAGGAAGTGCAGGGCTTGCTTTGTTGACTCACTTAGGACTTGAAATAGGACTTCTTTTTATGAACCTCCCTGATTTCTTTTGGACTACTGGGGGGCAGGGGTGGGCGGACAACTGTCTTTAGTGCCAAGGGGCCAGAGCAAAGCATAGAAATGCCGCTTTCTCCTTGGTGTTGTTGAACTTTCGTCCTATTTCTTTTTTTTAAACACCCGCCCATTGCTTTTTATTTTATTTTTTATTTGATTTTGCTCCTTAGCAGCCCTATCCCAGAACCCAATCTTTAGGGAAGTCCTCACGTGTCCCGAAGCAGCCCAACACTCTGGACTTCGTTTCCACTTCACTTACTGTCTGTACTTAACTCGAGGACGCTCTGCACCTGGTGTCCTTCGCGCTCTCCTCTTCGCCCATCACCCTCTTACCGGGCACGTGATGGAGGTTAAGGAGAAGGGGGGGGGAGTGGAAGGATGGGAATGCGTGAGCTCTCTGTTTTGTTTTGAATTGTATCGCAACACCCATTTTCCTGTGCCCCTGACTGTGAGAGGCCTAATTTTATATCTACAACTGTAAAAAGCAAGTTAAACTTGAGTGTATCGGGTGGCTGAAATTATTGTCGGAGTTTAAATATCCATATGTTCCTCATGTATACAATGCAATGAAAGAATTAATAGGGAAAAGACGTTCCCACAAACAAAACAAAGAGAGACAACAGACTGAGAAATATAATATATACTTCATATATGAGAGAAAGATGAATGTCCAGAATGCAGAAAGAATAGCTACAAATAAGACATTTAAAAAGATAACACATATGTTATACACACTTACAAATAAGGCATTTAAAAAGAAAATACACACACACACTCATGTATGTGGTTTGTCAACATGGAGATCAGCACTTTTCATCAAGTAGGAAACGATATTCTTCTTTTATAAAGAAGCAACTAGCCGGGCGGTGGTGGCGCACGCCTTTAATCCCAGCACTCAGGAGGCAGAGCCAGGCGGATCTCTGTGAGTTCGAGGCCAGCCTGGGCTACCAAGTGAGATCCAGGAGAGGCGCAAAGCTACACAGAGAAACCCTGACTCGAAAAACCAAAAAAAAAAAAAAAAAGCAACTAATTAAACCTGAGACAATAGGCAAAGATAAATAAGTCTAACCATAAGATCCTGAACAAGGATACTTCTGCTGAAGTAAAAATAACCTGATACTTAGAATACCAGAAAAAAAGATGGGGGAAAAAAGAAAGACACATAACTCAGAATAATATCTTAGAGGCAGGTGGATCTCTGTGAGTTCAAGGCCAGCCTGGTCTACAGAGCTAGTTCCAGAACAGCCAGGACTACACAAAGAAACCCTGCCTCAAACAAACAACGCAAAATAATGTCTTAGAGAAGTTCAGAAAACTACTAGAATATACATATTAAAAATATTTATTAAAAACCTAAATGAAATTTGTAAAACACAAATATCCTAGAGATTAAAAAAAAAGAAACCTGGATACATCTAATGAAATAAATAAAAAAGAAGCATAGACTCAATCAAGCCGAAAAAGATAGAACATTTGAAAATATCCAATTACAGAAGCAAAAGTAAAATGGAACGAGAAAGAATGCAGAAACTCCGTGAGGATGATGAGAAACCACCAGAGACCTAATGTATACATAATAGGCGTGTTTGCCTCACCTCCTTTGGAGTCCAGAGGAAGGGAGGAGCCTGGAACTCGCCAGTGTGACAACCGAGGGTGCAACCCAGATCAACTCAAGAGTGAATGGCGGCTCAGAGTTGAGCTAAGCACTGGCATGGGCCACCTACAGAGGCTGCCTTCTCCTTGGCTGTGTGGGCACAGAGAAAAGGCAAGAGTGCCTGCTGAAGCCTCCCTAAGGCCCTTCTCTCAGGAGGTAGTGTTTGCCTAGCATGCATGAAGCCTCGGGTTCAATCCCAGGGATGACTTATGCTGAGCGTGGTACCGTTTTGCTTGTAATCACGCCCCTGGGGAGGGGAAGGCAGGAGAATCAGTCCAGTGCCCCTCTCTGGTACATAGTCAGTTTGAGGCCAGCCTGTCTGAGAGAGAAAAAGAGAGTTGGAAGGGAAGAACAACAAAAATAAATAGATAAGTCATCCAATAAACACGGTGCGCATTCCTCTCTGAAGATGGATGCTGTAAAGAGAAGCAAGAACACCTTTGGAAAAGTGTCTGGGAGAGGATCTTGGGAAACGTATCAAAAGTAATGGGTGTATTTGAAAAGGATAAGGACCACACAGATCCCTAACAACATTCCTAGACCATCTTGTCTTGTTGCATCATACTCTACGACTGCTCCATCTCCAAGTGCAAGCTTGCATCTGCCACTCTCTCAGCTCCATCCTTTTCTTAGAGACACCATACATCCTTCCTCCCACTCAGTTCTCTTGTGTACTCACACTTCTTCCCGGCCTCGAGGGACATACCGGGGTATGTGCAGTCAGCTGCACGTCTGTTTACTCAAGTAACTGCGAGCTTTAAGTCTTAGTCTGCCTCGCTGAGCTTAGCGCTGTTTGGTGCCCAGTAAGTGCTCAAGACACATGTGTTGAGTGGATGGATGCTGCCCATCCACAGGGGATAATCAGGAAATACACAGCCGTTGATTTATTCACAGATTTTTGTTTTGTTTTGTTTTGATGTTACTGCTAATGTGAAGTTTAGGGTGCCTAGAGGGGCAAAGACCCAGCATTTGTAAAATGTTAGTGTGTTGTGTAATCCATATTAGAATTTTGGGACTTGGTACTGGAAACACTGTTGGTAACTCCTAAAGATCTCTATTTCCTCCCTCAAGTGTCTTGCCTTTTCCCTCAGGGCATAAATAGAAGCCCTGGGCAAAGAGCATCAGGAATCTCACTGCCCATGCATAGGGAGAAGACCCCTCCTCTGTAATTGTATGTTAAAAAAGAAAATCTCTTTAAGTTGGACACAGGCTTTTGGCTGAAGTTCAGCCACATACCTGGTCTAAGCTGAATTTGGGTATAGCCCTAATAATTACAGTTACTCTTCAGAGAAAGCGCCCAAGAGGTTTACCTGGAGATTCGTTCCAGATGTAAGCAGGTATGTGAGGAGCCTGGTAATGAAGATGTAAACCGGATGAGGCCATTTTGTGCCCCACAGCCTTCTCTGCAATCGCTCGAATGCTAGGAGATGTTCCCCAGCCATCTAACAAACACCAGATGCCTGGCCAGCCTCACAGGCTAGAGTGTTAAGGAGAAGGGGGGGGGGGCAGAACCCCAAATCGGAATGCCTTTGCAGTTATCAATCTGTTACGCATCGTAATCAGAGACAATTCTCTTTTGCCCATGGCTCCTGGGATAGATCCTTGTGTGTCCCACACTTAGATGCTGTTTCTCTCTCATTGGCAGAGTGTGATTGGTCCTAGTGATGCTGGGAAGGGTGCCCATCCCCACTGCATCACCTGGAGAGATCGTTGGGCTAGCTTTCCCAGGAACTGGATGTTTTGGTCATACTCATTTCCAATGTCCCCTCTATTCTTCTTTGTTTCCATTTAAGATCACATGTGGCTGTTTCCTATAGCAACCAGAATTAGGAGAAGTAGTCAAGATACCCCCTGGGGCAGGGGACATAGTATTTGTTACCAAGTACTTCACTTTTTTAGCTTCCTCTGAAATAACCGTCACACCACAGGATATATTTGGAAAGAAAAAGTTTTCATTGAACTTGCGATAAATAAATAAATCATTAAAAATTTCCATCCTTGGGTCAAGTCTACCAACAACTGAGAACGAAGAATAATTAGTAAACTTCCCTGGAGCGGGGAGTAGGGGACAGAGCCTTTGAGGTCACATGGACTTGAGCACCATTTGTGATTGGCCATGCATTATTATTAGCAACGTAACAGATCCTGTTTGGGCTTTAGTGGAACAGCTTTAAGAAGACCACCCATCTCATTGGAGGTAATGAAGCAAATGGTTGACATAAGGATTATTTGACGTACAGTGCCGTTAAGGTGAGGGTAACCTCCTATGTTGACACTGAAGTCCTTAGAAATAAAACCCCATCCCAGTCCTTACAATTCTGTGGAGCTGTCTGGGACAGAACCTTCCTTCTTTCACTTTGTAGTTACATTTCTTCGCCTTGTCCTGAATGTGCTGAATCAATCACTACTTGACTTGCCCTTCGTGAAACCTTGTCAAGGTGCTCTCCAAGTCTGGGTGGTAGATAGTAAGAGCGTGTTTGTGCTTGCTGGGAGTCTCAAGATGGACACTCCAGGGGAGGGCTTGGAAACCTTCAGATAACAGAGGCCCCGTGGGCTCCACAATTTGACATTAGTATTATCTATAATCAGATTAAAAGTCTGGAAAACTGTGTGTGGGGTGAGGATCTGACTTGGTGTCTGTACTGGTGGTGAGTTTTATGTCCACTTGACATGAGCTAGAGTCATTTAGGAAGTGGGATTGAGAGACTTCCACTAGACTGGCCTGTGAGCAAGTCTAGGATGTATTTTCTTAATTAGTGAGTGATGTTATAGCCCTTTGTTGGTGGTCTCATCCCTGGACAGGTGGTCCTGAGCAAGCCAGTAAGCAGCGTTCCTCCATGGATTCTGCATTAGTTCCTGCCTCCAGGTTCCTGCCCTCTTTGAGTTCCTGCCCTGACTTCCTTCCATGACAGACTGTGATGTGGAGGTCTAGGAGAAATCAACCCTTTACTCCAGACGTTGCTTGGTGTTTTATCACAGCAATAGAAACCCTAATTAAGACAGTTCCAAACTCTAAGGTCTCTGTAGCTTTGACCCATAATTGTTCTAGAATTTTCCATGGTCACATGATAACTTTTCTGGTATTTGGAGTTGAGAGCCCTCACAGTTGCCTGGTATAGGCATCGCCAAGTTGATCTCTCTCAAGGTTGGCCTAGGAGAAGACCAACCTCTGAATGGGGCAAGGCAGAGTTCATGTCAGAATATTCTTTGGTAGCACATGGTACTTCTTCAAGTCCCATGTCAAAATAATGAAATATCAATCAGCTTTGACCAATACAAGAAATAATGGCTAGGATCAGTAGCAGGTGCCTTTGAGACTGTCCCATGGATAGCTTGTACATTTAACCTTCAAGGGATATCAGTTGTCTTAGTTAGGTTTCTATTGCTATGAAGAGACACCATGACCATGGCAACTCTTATAAATGGTAACATTTAATTGGTATAGCTCACTTACAGTTTCAGAGGGTCAGTCCATTATCATCATGGCAGGGAGCATGGCGGTGTGCAGGCAGACATGGTGCTGGAACTGAGAGTCCTACACCTTGTAGGCAACAGGATATTGACTGAGACACTATGTGGTATCCTGAACATAGGAAACCTCAAAGCCCACCCCAACAATGACACACTTCCTCCAACAAGGGCACACCCACTCCAACAAAGCCACACCTCCTAATAGTGCCACTCCCTATGACATTATGGGGACCAATTATATTCCAACTACCACACCAATATTGTCTAGAAGTCATTTTATTACTGAACTATGGAAAATCTTAAAAGTGTCTATATATGATGTTTGAATGAGAATGGCCCTATAGACTCATCTATTTGAATGTCTGTTTCCCAGTTGGTGGACCATTTAGGAAGGATTAGGAGGTGTGTCCTTGTTGGAAAAGATGTGTCACTGAGGGTGGGCTTTGAGGCTTAAAAAGGCCGTCCCTCTCTCTCTCTCTGTCTCTGTCTCTCTCTGCCTCTCTGCCTGTGGATCAGGATGCAAATATTCATCTACTACTCTGGCAACGTGTCTGCCTGCCATGCTGATCATGGACTAAACCTCTGAAACTATAGGCAAGCCCCCAATTAAATGCTTTCTTTTATAAGCTGCCTTGGTTTCTGCCAGTGTTTCTTCACAGCAACAGAACAGTAACTAAGACCGTGTGTGTGTGTGTGTGTGTGTGTGTGTGTGTGTGTGTCCTTTATATATATATGGTAGAGATAGTACCCTTGTAGGACTCTCAATGGTGTAGGTACAGGAAAAACAAGGAGTGGAAAGACCACGTATGGATACATGCACTGAGGTCTGTCGTCTAGTTCAGAAAAGTTACTGAACTGAACCCCGCTGTAACAGCCTGTGGTTCTGGAAAAGCCTGCTGTGCTCCACTGGTTCAGCCAAGAATGCAGGCGGGAAATCGAGAACCGCAGCTCGCTGGTGAAGACATGTGAGGGGCAATGAAGGGCAAGAGCAGTTATAGGCACGGAGGCTTGGCTGCACCTTCACACATTTGCTCCAGGAGGAGAACTAGTTGTTTTTGAAGAGTATAGTTATAGAAGCTCATGGACGTTTGCTCAGGAGAGGTATTAGGCAATGGTTTCCCAGAGCAAATGCCAGAACCATATGGAGGGCTTACTACAAAGCATGTTGGCTAAAGCCCCAACTCAGAAGTTTTGACGAGGCAAATGGAGCAGCTGCATTTCTAGTGAGTTCCCAGGTGAGGCAGATGCTGGTGGAGGCCATGCAATGAATGAGACATGCTGTGGGAGGTTCCCTGCATGAAACTGCTGGTCAGCGTTTGGGATCCCGGGAATATGACTTGGAGAACTGATTGAAAAACAAGTCTCCACAGTGTTTTTGATCTTAGCCATTCTGACTGGCGTAAGGTGGTATCTCAGAGTTGTTTTGATTTGCATTTCCCTAATGATTAGGGATGTTGAGCAATTCCTTAAATGTCTTTCAGCCATTTGTGTTTCCTCTGCTGAGAATTCTCTGTTTAGTTCTATAGCCCATTTCTTAATTGGACTGTTGGGCATTTTGATGTCTAATTTCTTGAGTTCCTTATATATTCTGGATATCAGCCCTCTGTCAGATGTGGGGTTGGTGAAGATCTTTTCCCATTCTGTGGGCTGTCGCTTTGCCTTGTTGACCGTATCCTTTGCTCTACAAAAGCTTTTCAGTTTCGAGAGGTCCCATTGATTGATTGTTTCTCTCAGTGTCTGAGGATGTGGAGCTAGGGGAACTCTCCTCCACTGCTGGTGGGAATGTAAGCTTGTACAGCCACTTTGGAAATCAATATGGCGCTTTCTTAGAAAATTGAGAATCAATCTCCCCCAAGATCCAGCTATACCACTCTTGGGCATATACCCAAGGAATGCTCAATCATACCACAAGGGCATTTGCTCAGCTATGTTCATATCAGCATTATTTGTAATAGCCAGAACCTGGAAACAACCTAGATGCCCTTCAACCGAAGAATGGATAAAAAAAATTGTGGTACATATACACAATGTAATACTACTCAGCAGAGAAAAACAATGACATCATGAGGTTTGCAGGCAAATGGATGGATCTAGAAAAAATCCTCCTGAGTGAGGTAACCCAGACTCAGAAAGACAAACATGGTATGTACTCACTCATAGGAGAATACTAGTTGTGGAACAAGGATGACTGGACGGCTACTCACAACACCAGGGAGGCTACCTGGAAAACAGGACCCCAAGAAAGACACGGGGATCGCCCAATGACGGAGAAATGAATGAGATCTACATGAACAGTCTGGACGTGAGTGGGGGTAATGAGGGCCGAGGGGCGAGGGAAAGAGAACTTGGGGGAGCGGGAGATCCCAACTGGATCAAGAAGAGAGAGGGAACACAAGGAATGTTCAAGGTAAATGAAGACCACATGAGAATAGGAAGAAGCAAAGTGCTGGAGAGGTCCACAGAAATCCACAAAGATGCCCCCACAATAGACTGCTGGCAATAGTCGAGAAATAGCCCAAACTGACCTCCTCTGGTGATAGGATGGCCAAACACCCTAATTGTCGTGCTAGAAACCCCATCCAGTGACTGAGGGAACTGGATGCAGATATCTACGGTCAGAGCTCCGGGAGTCAAATTGGCGAGGAGGAGGGTTTATGTGAGCAAGAGTTGTTGGGACCAGGGATGGATGGAATACAGGGACGAGTGGCCAAATGGAAACACATGAACTGTGAACCAATGGCTGAGGGGCCCCCAACTGGATCAGGCCCTCTGAATGGGTGAGACAGTTGATTGGCTTGATCTGTTTGGGAGGCATCCAGGCAGTGGGACCGGGTCCTGTGCTCAGTGCATGAATTGGCTGTTTGAAACCTGGGGCTTAGCAGAGACGCTTGGCTCAGCCTGGGAGGAGGAGACTAGACCTGCCTGGGCTGAGTCCACCAGGTTGATCTCAACCCTCAGGGGAGTC